>JAECMU010240541.1:0-10035 GCA_016106625.1 Dracogyra subfuscus | reverse complement strand
TCTCTCTCTCTCTCTCTCTCTCAAGTTACAAATGTCCATTCCGCAGTGTGCATATTATTGGAGATGACTTGTTGTACAATAACTATGGTGTGTTCAATAAAATGTATGTTACATGTATTATAATGGTGTCTGTGATAATATACCAGTATCGCCTACATTGGGTGTCTAGTATTTTGTGGTTAGAAATTCATCTCGACTTTTACGTCGGAGAAACAAAATAAAAATAAAATTTCACACTGAATGTTGTCTTTGATATCTTGATCAAACACGAACGGATTGTTAAAGCGTAATTTTGTTTAATGACAACACTAGATCACATTTATTGATTAGTCTTCGACTATTGGATGTCAAACATTTGCTAACTGATTTTATATATAGCCTTAGAGAGAAAATCCACTACATTGTTGTAGTAGTAGCAAGGGATTGTTTATATATATATTTACCATCACACATGCCACGCCTTTGATATACCAGTCGTAGTGCACTGGCTAGAGTGAGACATAGCCTCAAGTTACTGAAACATTGGACAATCAATTTTTCTATGGACTTGGCTATTTCCTTTATAACAATCGGCTTAGACATGCAGTCGGTAGAGCGACGACGTCGTAATTTATATTTTTAATTTAAAAAACAAATTAAAACAAATAAATAACTAAATAAATAAATATTTTTATTTATTTTTTTAAATTAAAATTAAAAATAAACAAGGAAAAACAAACAAAAACCATATGCACGTTTCGCGCAGAAGGTCCTATTACGGTATGTGAAGTTTCCTGCAAATAGGATAAGAAATTAACTCGGTAGATCGGTGACGTCTTAATTACTGGTTTTTATGTTTTAGTTTTCAAATGAGTGTGCTTGGTTGATGGAAAACAATATAACACATTGATTAATTAACCATCGATTGTTGCATGTCAAACAGTTGGTAATTGTGACACGTAGTCATCAGAGTTTCTTAATGCAGCACGGGATCTTTTATATGCACTTTTACAACGCAAACAGGAAAGCACATACCACGGACTTGTGGTGCACTGAGACAGACGGGGTCAGCACGTAGTGTTAAAGCCCTCGCTCGATGTGCGGTCTGTCTGGGATCGATCCCCGTCGGTGGGCCCATTTTTCTATTTATATCTCCAGCCAGTGCACCACGACTGACATATCAAATGATGTGGTATGCACTACCCTATATGTGGGCTGGTACATATACAAAATCCCTTGCTGCTATTCGAAAAGTGTAGTCCATGAAGTGGAGACAGCGGGTTCCCTCTAACAATATATGTATGGTCCGTAACCATATTCCTGACACCATGTAACCGTAAATAAAATGTGTTAAGTGCGTCGTTAAAACAAGCATTTATTTACTTATTTCTGAGACGCACGCACCTAAAGCCGTCAATCAACCGACTTAGCTAAATCCCGCTCCTTGTTTTAATAAAGTGACCTTGACATTTGACGCAGATAGGTGGTAATTGAACCCGTTAAGTTATCGGTGTATACATTGATGAAACACATTACATGGAACAATATCGTAATGTTTATTTCTAGTAAAAGTGACCTTGATTTTCAACCAAAATATGATCATATTTTTATATTTGAAGTTAAGTCACAATTGGGATTGTTTTATATAATCTGTATAGAAATGGCCTCGACGTTTCTCTTTAATAAGTGATCTTAAGTGTAGACACAGTGGCGGAGCAATGCATCGTTCACGATGTCACGATTCCCTTCCTGTAAGTGACAATTAAATGAGAATATAATTCGATATAGAGGTTTGGTGGGCATACATACGTACAACAAGTCACTATATCCGATCAAAGATTGTTTTATTCAACGATCCCACTGGAACACGTTGATGGATTAATCATCGGCTATTGGATGTCAAACAGTTGGTAATCCTGACTAGGGACCGCGAGAAGAAACTCACTACAATGATTTTTTTCTTAGGGTATTTTATATGCAGTTTGCCACAGAGAGGTAATGACATAACACAGCCTTTGTCCAGTTATGGTGGACTAACTGGAACGAGAGAAAAAAAGAAAAAAACCCACCAACAAACCCAAACTGACTGAGCAAAATTATGTCCCTATAGCTGATCGATGGATCGTCCCGAGACGGAAATGATAACTAAGACAGGGAAAGAACAACGGCAACATATGTTCTTCTGGACTTCGTTTTACGAAGCGACCTTAGCGTTAGGACCAGCTTAAGTGAATAAGGCACTTATTGAATTAAAGTGATCTTTCGGCTGAGATCATCTTAAGTGAATAAGGCACTTATATAGTTAAGGTGGTCTTAGCGTTAAGGTGGCTGCGCAAAATGGGATATTTTTGTGGGGACCCCCGCCTACCACCACAACCCAACAAATCCATTTAGTGGAAAGTTTGATTGGTTAACTATACACACCAAGTCAGCCGATTGAAAAACAAAACCTTCAGACTTTCTCGAAGAATCTTCAACAAACACTATCTGCTTCTTCGCATCAGTTTAACAGATTAAAAATAAGTAGGAAATATTAAAATATAACAAAATATAACACAGGCGTATTAGTTTTGTATTGCCGCATTAATACATGGTAAAAACACAAACAATCGTATGTTAAGTGTTTGTCATTAAATAGTATAGCAAGGATAATGATACAGGTCCGGAGGAGACACAGATAGGCAGCATGGGTAGTGCTTGTCAATTGGATGTTTTCAACATTGGAACTAGTAACAAGTAAAATACCCGCGGTTCGCCAAGCACGCACGAATTTGATGTGACATGCTGCTCACTAAACTTCCAATAACAGTTTGGGATGATTCTGTTCCATTCCACTTGGAAATCGGAGGGTGCCTAATTCAAACAATTTGGTTGCCTAACGTTGACATTCTCGAACACATCGTCCAATGATGTTCCACACGTGTTCAATGCGTGAAAGGTCTGTGCTTAGGACTGTCCACGTTACTGTGGTGGTGTTATGTTGATGCAGATATGAAATTACCACTAGACCCCAGTTAGCACGGGCGTCGTTGTCCTGAAAAAGAAAAAAAAAACAACACAACAACAAACAAAAAAAAAAACACAAACCCGACAACAACAACAACAACAACAACGAAATGGCGTCAAACCTGACGTGCGAAGGACACAACGATCTGTACAAGGATATTGTCACGGTAGCACTGCCCAATGACCCTCCCACGAACAATATTCTGCTGGGTTTTGGCAGTCATGGTGATGCCATCCCACACCATAACGGACCCTTATCCAAATCAGCCATGATGACGGACGTTGACGTAGGCGTAGCGTTCATTGGGACATCGACGATGATGCTGTCGTCGATCATGGACGTCTAGTGTGAAATTGAACTCGACTGAAAACATTACCCGAGCTCAGAGTCTGTTAGCGATATGTTTACCATGTTTACACCACAGATGTGTGGCAGCAATGTGTATCACAGTTAAATGTGGGGTGACGTAGGGCCGACATGCGGAATGTTACTTCTATGCAGTCTGCGTCGGATAGGCTGATCAGACACTGTAACTCTTGATTGGCTGATTGACCTCGATTATTCAACGTGTAAGTCCTAATGAAGCGGTCTTGAACCGATGTTGTGGTCCTTGGGCATTCGTGGGTATGATGTTTATCGCTATGTCAGTTGGTATCTGTACACGTGTATTCAGCTGGTGGCCGTTTATTTACAAAAACCCTGTAGACCATGTATCAATGAATACTGTTTAACAATGTCCAGTCATCATTCCTGAACAGGACCCAATAACCCTGATAGCTACCAGTTTTATTCCTAAAACAATATATCCTGTGTTCCCAACCTGGGAACAAATAAAACTGTCCAACTGGAAAGAGCTCGCAGTTATAGGCAGGATACATAAACCATATTACAGTTCTGCACATGTTTTAGCTTGTCATACATAGCGAGTGCTGCTTTATACCAGACATGAGTGAAATACATGAGTTTTTTTTTTCTTGGTATGTGAGGAGATAAGTAACTATTTGCTTTACTTTAAAGGGACATTCCTGAATTTGCTGCACTATTTTAACGGGATATTCCTGAGTTTGTAGCATTGTAAGATGTTTCCTATTAATAAAATGGTTCTACGATTAAACTTAGAAATTAAAACTATTTTCTCGTTTAGAATATCAGTATATTCAATGTGTTTTTTGGTCGTCTTAATATTTCCAAGAGGCCCAAACTGGAGTTCGCCTATAAATAAAATGTGTACGAAAAAAATATATTTTAGAAAATAAAGTGAAATTTATCCTAGTACACATATTAACAAAAACGCATTATATATTAATATTTTATGCAGACAAAAAAAAATTTTAATATCATGTAATTACAATAGTTGAAAAATGTCTTGTTAGTCGATAACATCTTAAAAATTGCAGCAAACTCAGGAATGTCCTTTTAAGATGTCATCGACTAATAAAATATGTCTATGATTAAAATTACATATTAAATATATGTTCTTGTTTAGAATATTAGTGGCTATATATTAAATTTGTTTCTGATCGTTCTAATGTTTGTACTAGGTCAATTTGCATTGTATTTCCTAAAACAAAACATTGTTTCGTACGAAATCCAGTTTGGGCTTCTTACAAATATTAAGACAACCAGAAACACACATAATATACAGACACTGATATTCTAAACAAGAAAATATATTTAATATGTAAGTTTAATCGTAGAAATATTTGATTTTTTTGAATGCAACAAACTCAGGAATGTCCCTTTAATCGTTTTACGCTAATATAGTAGAACTATGAGAACACCACTGGTTTTTACAATATGCTGTGTTTACTTGCCTGGGGTACAGTTTGGATGTAGGACAATTCTGATGTCAGGCTAATTTGTGTGTGAATATATTGACTTCACAACTGTCACATTTTTTAATATGTACTTGTTTGTTTACTGTTCAACTCTGAGACGCAACATCTTCGTACCGTTCATACTGATAACTAGACATTTGACCATGCACTTTTCATACAGATGGGGCTGGATTTAGCTTTGTCAGTTGAGTGCTCGCTTGGGGTGCTTGCGTCACAGGATCGAACCACTTCAGTGGACCCATTCAATTGATTGGGTTTTTTCTTGCTCCAATCAGTGCAACACAACTGGACACAGGTCGTGGCGTGTGTTTTCCGGTATATGGGAAGCTGCATATAAAACACTCCATGCTGTATTAGGAAACACGTAGCGAGTTTCCTGTGATGACTACGAGTCAGAATAACCATATGTTTGACATCCGATAGACGTCGATTAATTAATCAATGTGTTCCCGTGGTATCTTGACAGGTTTACATCAACGCATGATATATATCATCAACTAAGGAATAACTAATACAATATCAATATTTGGCTGTGACAAAGAACGGCCTCTGGCAATGCCCTTGGTGTCAGTGTGACAAAGAACGGCCTCTGGCAATGTCCTTGGTGTCAGTGTGACAAAGGTCAGTATAGGTAGTACTAAACCAAATAACTTTCGGCTGGGTCAAAGTTCGAGGTGCCCCAACTTTTGATAGAGAATCGAACACCACAGTTCCTGTGATTTGTTATAAATGTGAGTGTGTTGGTTGTAAACAATAATAGTTTCATCTGGGTAAAAACAATATGCAATTCGAATTTTGTGCGGAAGTAGGGTAGTCATAGACGCTACACGTTATATATCAGAACCGAGCAGCTTGACCCCCAATTTTCTCTGGTTCACTTAAAATGTGAGAGGTGGTAGTATTTATATCCGTGGAGAATATGATGATTGATACGCTGCAGGTAGGAGTTTTAGCCACAAATGTTACTATTGTCGTCTATGGGATTTGATTTGGTGGTATACACCCTATGGGAATTAACCCCAGCGGGTGCGTTGAACGGTCGTGTTGACGATTAGTTGAGTCAATCGTTGATCTCATCAATGCATTCTGAAGTTGTGACTTCGTAGGATTTGAATAAATATAAGTACGTTCAACACCAAAACAGCCAGGAACGGCATAATGTAGGAAAACAATCAAATATAAATATAATAACAATTAACTTCTTGAGCCAGGAAACACTGACATCTTTTTCCAGTTTTGTTTTAAAAGGAAATTGTTAGAATTTATACATTTAAAAACAAAACAATTTTTTTTTTTTTTAATTTTTTTTGGAAAACAGGAATTTTACTAGCAAGTCAATGAAAAAACAAATCAGTCAGAAGATGGTTTAACACACACACACGTGATATTTGTTTGGAAGCTAAGACATTTTATGAAAATATATTTGCCTCAAAATGTCATTTAATTCCCAAATATGAATTTAAGTCCATGTTTTCTCAAAATACTACAATACATAAGTTAAATGAAGATGAGCCTAAAGATCTTGAACGTGCAGTTACTTATGATGAATTGCTAAACATCCTAAAACATACACAAAATAACAAAAGTTCAGGTTCTGTTGGATTTACGTATGAGTTTTACAAACACAATTCTGGAAAGATATTGGAATTTATCTATTAAGAACAATAATTGAAGGCTTTAAAAAGGAGAACTTTATGTTACCCACAATCAAGAAATTATAACATGTTTCCCTATAGATGTCAAGATCAGACAATTTTTGAAAACAAATTGGCGTCCAATCTCATTTTTTAAAATGCTTCTTAAAACGTTTGTCATCGATAATTGCCGAAAGACTGAAACAAAGGTCCATCCAAAACTTATTAATGAAGATCAAACTGGTTTTATGGTAAACCGATATATTGGTGACAACATCTGTTTATTTTATGATTCTGTAATGAGTGTTGAAACGTTAAATGTTCTTGGGATGTTATTTCTTTTTCAGACTTTGAAACGGCCTTTGACTACGTATCTTGGTACTTCATTGATAATACCCTTTAATTCTATTTATTTTTGTTTTGGTAATGACATAAGAAGATGGCACTTTATCGCCATGGTTTGAAATTCATAGAGGCTGTAGACAAGGCGACCCTATTTCTCCCTATACATTTTTATTATGCACAGAAATGTTAGCTCTTGTTGTTAAAAATAATCTATACTGAACATCTCCTTACGACACAATATGCAGATGTCACTGAATTTATTCTTGATGGGAGTAAACAATATTTTGAAAATACAGTTACAGTATTGGACACATTTGCTAATAGGTCTGGATTAAATATTAACTTTGACAAGTTTCAAGTAATTTGGATCAGAGCTAAGAAACATAGTAAAGTCCATACTTAAAACTAGAATGGAACCCCAAAAATATTCAAAATTCTAGGAAATACGTTCAGAATAAATACAAATGAAATGGGTCATATTAATTTTAAAAATGAACTGTTTGAAATTAAACAAATTATTAATAGATGGATGAAACGTGTCTTTATACCTGTTGGCAAAATTGCAATTATTAAATCTTTACTTATTTCTGAATTTAATTACTTGTTCTTGACCCTCTCAAATCCGCCTCGAGACTTTCTTAAATAATTAAACAATATTCTTTTTAGAATACAGATGCCATAACATAAGCTGAACTAGCTAACAATACATACATCAGAACACCAGATGGACTAGCTGACAATACAAATGCTAACACACTAGCTAATATAAATGGCGAAACACAAGATGTACTGGCTGACAATACACATGTCAAGACATGAGATACAATAGCTGATAATATAGATGTCAAAACACGACATGGACTAGCTTGCAATACAGATTTCAAAACACCAGATAGACTAGCTGATGATAGTGAACCCAGAAGCCATTTTTTTATATTATGATACCAGGCAGATTATTCAACACAATCAACTCGTTACATCAGATGAACTAGCAGCTATTCCAAAACTCATACTGACATAAGAAGTCTAGATGGACTAGCTGAAAATACAGATATCAAAGCACCAGACAGTATAAATGTCAACACACCAGATGAACTAGCATGCAATAAACATTTTAAAACATCAGATAAAATAGTTGATAATATGAATATCAAAACACGATATGGACTAGCGTGCAATACAAATTGCAAAACATCAGATAAAATAGCTGATTTCAAAACATTGGATAAAAGAGCTGATTTCAAAGCATCGGGTAAAAACATTGGATAAAAGAGCTGATTTCAAAACACTGGATAAAAGAGCTGATTTTAAAGCATCGGTTAAACTATCTGATTTCAAAACATCGGATACAATAGCTGATAATGTAACTATTAAAACAAGACATAGACTTGCTTACAATACAGATTTCAAAACATCAAATTAAAGAGCTGATAATGTAAATATCAAACCACGAGATGGTTACAATAAACATTTCAGAACATTGGACAAGCTAGCTGATAATATAAATGTCAAAGCACGATATGGACTAGCTTACAATACATATTTCCAAACATCAGATAAAATAGCCGATAGTATTAATGTCAAAACACGATATTGTCTAGCTTACAATATAGATTTCAAAACATCGGATAGACTAGCTGGCGGTATCGAACTCATAACCCGTTTCTAACAATAATGTGATGTGACCAGATCGGCTCGCTAACATCATATTATTATACCATACAAATTATTCAACACATTTAGCGCATTACATCAGATGTAGTACTATACATTCTAGAATCCCTGTCTCCAGATAACGCAGATACCAGAGATAAACCGGTAGCACCAGATCCAGAACCACTATTGGTGACAGGAATATTTGTCATCATAGCTTGGCTCAATCGATCTTGTTGATTCCATTTCACACAAAAGCGACTCAGTCGTTTTCCAATGATCTCTCGATAATTGGATGAACTTCCAATCAAGATGTAAAAGTTCTGTCCAAAATTCAAAAGGTAGATTAGCAAAACAACTGACCCAATATTAGTGGATAAAATCAGGTCTATATGGTGTCTGTTGGTTATTCGTGGTACAACTCTAACGACCTCTGACAATGCCATTGGTATCAGTGTGACAAAGGCCAGTATAGAAATTAATACCAGAGGGAGCATTGGACTGTGGTGTTGACGATTATCTGAGTCGGTTGTTGACCTCATAAATGTATGCCTGAAGTTGCGACTTTGTTGGATTTGAATAATTATAAGTATATTTAACACCAGAATAACCAGGCAAGGCAGAATGGAGGAAAACAATCGAATAGTAATATAATAATACTCAATTTCTTGAGCCGGAAAACACTGACCTCCATCCACTTTTGTTGTAACAGGAAATGGCAGAATTGATACAATAGATATGCCAAGTATAGTGGAGCAGACGATAATAGCTTTCGTCCGGGTACAAAGTCGTTCTCTACTTAACGGAAAACTGACACATACGTATCTATCAAATGTAAGCCCAACAACCAGCCACTGTGATGTCATCATTGAAAAACTCTTTAAGGTAAACGATAGTATACAATATTTAATTTCATCGAGTTTTCCTACAAAAAACCGTTTCTCACTTTCATGGAGCAGCCATATGATTAGCAAACAGCTGTCAGAAACGGCCAAAAATTTCAAATAAACTGAATAAGACAAGTAACGTAATTTCCTGTCGCCCATCATTATAAAAACTAGCGTGTTTCCGACGACACCTATCACAGTTATGGTTAGCATTATGGCCCAGGAAGTGTATCTGTATGCTGCGATATCCGCCCACCGTTCTACAGGTGACACAATCTCGATAAGGCTAGATGTTTGATTTGGTGTAAATGGTCGCACAACTGTGGTAGCCATGTTTAGTTTCCAGTACTTGTCTTCATATCACCCCTGTAAAACATAAATTACCTTAATAATTGTCATGAAATATGTCTGGGCAGAATTATATAGAACATCGTGGAATATCGTGAAAGAAACAACATTTTCGGATACAAAGCTTGAGAAATTTAGATGGTTTTCAACATTTTCCAATGTAACCAGTGCGAAATGTCTGTATATATAAAACTAGTTTGGTTGTAGATTAAAACATGTATAGTATTAATATAAATAACATTAAAAATCCATTAATTAATATGTTCCAATAGCGTTCCAAGTTCCACTAGTGTTTCAAACCTATAGAAAAGAAAAAAGAAAGAAAGAAAACACGTTTCATTGGT
>JAECMU010240517.1:0-17680 GCA_016106625.1 Dracogyra subfuscus | reverse complement strand
CTTCGTACAGTTTTGGAGCTGGATAAGCTTCTCGCTTGAAATGGCTAGGAAATCGAGCATTGACACAGGCTTAGTGTCAACTTGTACAGTCAGCTAGTGTAAAGCGCGATAGAATGTCTGCAAGCTGCAGTTTAATCTTGTATTTACCGGGTAATGTACCAGTAGTGTCGACAAGCTCGGGGAATTCCTCCTGCCGGGCAGTAGCTTTGTTAGTGTTAACATGATTCAGACGAGCTATCGGATCAATTTCCTCAGCCACTTCACCAGAGAGAATGTTTTCTTGGTCGATGTCCACGACCTCAAACTTAGTAGAGACATAACATAACCGATTTGATTTCTGTAGCTCACCACTGTGTGCGAGTAGCTGATAACCTGACAGGGTTAGAATGTTACAACGTGCACCTGTATCGATACGAAACTCAATGTCATAATCTAGAATGCGTAGCTTTTGTAGCCATTTTTCCTTACAACGTTGTTCAGCACTACCCATTGCATAGATATTTAGCACTTCCTCAGTGTCTGTGAACTGCTCAGTCTCAGCCTGAACGGTGTTCACCTGCGCACGACGACGACAGATGGCAATCCAGTGCCCTGGCTTTTTGGCCTTATGCCAGGTATGTGCTGGATCCTTTCCGCAGCTACTAAACGAATCACTAGTACTGGGTTTAGTTTTACATACGGTTTGATGCTGAGTTCCAGAGTGACGATACGGAGCATGCTGTCGGTCGAGTTGATTTCTGGCATGGTGCTTGCGTTGGGTGTGGAGCATTGATACTGAAGTATCTTCTTCCTATCCACTACGTAGCTGGGCTTGTTCCCTTTTAACGATTCGGATTGCCTGGCCATATCTGTGGCTTTTTTCAGAGTAAGAGTGTCATCGAGCTGCATTTTGAGAGATAGAGCATCATCTTTTACACCTACTACAATATTACCACTGATCATTTGGTCTCGTAATTGACTATAGTCACAATGTTTTACTAGAACATACAATGCAGTAATGAACGAATCGACACTTTCACCGTGCTGCTGCGAACGTTTGTTAAATTTCGCACGTTAAAAAATCGGGTTTCGTCGAGCGACGAAGTGCGTATCAAATGTACCTTTAACAGTTGTGTAGTCTTTAGTTTTCATCATTAGTTAGTCCAAATCCAATCATAATATCATCTGCTTCATCTCCCATCGAATACACAAGTGTGTTGACTTGCCTCTCGGGCTCTTTTTTTCGGCGACGCCAGATGCGAGGCATAGAAATGTTCAAATGACTTTTCAGATTTTTACTTCTGACTCCATGTAACAAGTGTATTGCGTCAGCACGATACAGGAAGTACGCCAACGTTTTTGGTGGCGTTGTCTAAAACGCGGAATGTACAGAAAAGATGGATTCAGATATGTTACATCGTTGAGTATTTCTAAAGCAACGCATATGTTCATAATTGTCTACTAAGTTCAAGGGCCATAACTTAGTGAAACTGAGAAATTCCAATTTTGACAGTTATGTCCCTTGAATAATGTTAAGTTGTATCTGACCATAACTGTCAAGGGTGAGGTGGAAGGGATCACCATGGAAGTCAAACGAGATCTGTAACAGTACATGATAAAGCTGTGTACACAATTCAGCTCAATATATTTATTCAGGAAAGCTTGTGCCACAGACGGACATAAGGATGGAGGCGAAACTTTTAAAATCGGCATGGGACTAATGCCATGTCTGCTAGTACATGTATTACAATGGATTTAAAAGTTCGCTTTAGTGACCTGTTGTGATGTGGGGGTTTTACATTTCAGTGTACAATGTATTAATTCAACAAGTTGAACAAATACAAGTTAATTAAAAAACCAAACATTCAACAAATTAAACAAATACAAACATACACAAAGTAAGTAAATAAAAAATGTTACACTGTAAACTTTGACGCAAACGAAACCATGAATTAAATTTCAAATCTACAAATAAGTGTATCACAAGCTGCACCAATAGTTGAATAACATTATGTATATATGTATACATTTTATTATATTTCCTATAACCATCATTAAAATTCTTCTTATTACTGACCCATATATATTATTGTTTTAATGTAACTAATCATATTCCAATATATTCCTGTTTAGTACCCAGTAGCCGATCCATGGGGGTATTTCTTGTTCCAGCCAGTGCATCACGACTGGAATATCAAATACCATGATATATGCTATCCTGTCTCTGGATTGGTGCATGTAAAAGATTCCTTGCTAATAATGAAAAAATGAAGCGAGTTTCCTATCTTTGACTGTAAGAGTGACCATGTTTAACACCCAATAGTCGATGATTAATAAATCAATATGCTCTAGTGGTGTCGTTAATCAAAACAAACTTTATTTTTCCTTCATTGATTGATCATTAAACGTTTTTCACTGAACCTAGAACAAGAACCAGTCACCTGTGTAGTAAACAATAACATCGAAACATGAATTATATGCAAACAAATGTGTTCTGCATTGGCGTACGGGCTCACATTTTTGTACGGGGGCAGGCTGATATTTTCCCGAATTAAACAAGTGTGTTGAAGCCTAAAATGCCCCAAATTGCATCATCTTGGCTGGCGCTCGGCCCAAAATATCCCAGTTGCGACATCTTGGCCGGTGCTCGGGCCAAAACACCCCAATTGCGACATCTTGGCCGGTGTTCGTCCCAACATGTCTCAATTCTAAAAATGTGTACCAGCTGATAACTGTTCAAGTTTGTTTTGTTTAACGACACCACTAGAGCACATCGAGTTATTAATCAATGGCTACTGAATGTCAAACATTTGGTAATTTTTAGTAGAAAGGGATCTTTTTTATGCACCATCATACATAGAGAATAGCATATACCAAGGCAATCGTCCGAATGTGTTAATCTAAATTCAGGAGTTAGAGGGCGTCCATCCTATAAACAAAACGTAAATGCAGTTCATTCTTTCTGACCCCATCACCTTTTAAAAACCAGAATCCGCATGATCGTTTTTCAATCTGTATTTCTTGTTCGTTTTTTTATTTGTTATGGTTTGCTTTTTGGTTTATTTTTGGAGTGTTGAAAGGACAATCCGCTGGTTTTCAGTTCAGTGTGCAAAAATAATTTCAGACATTAGAAACAGTGTTTCTAGAAATACACAACAGCATTTTATTTCGTCGAAATATTTCTTCTTTAACTACAAAATTCCTGTTATAAAGCACGTACAACGACGACACAACACAGTAAAATACAATTAGAAGAAATACTATCTTCATTGGGTAAATGTTCCAAGGAAAAAAAATAAAAATACAAACACTAGTTATACCTACAACAGAGATGAAACAGGATAACATTATTGCAGTTAAAACATCTAACCTCCGGTTAAAATATACAATGTAAATACATTATATTCAGTACACCCACACACCACATATATTTACATGCATACATATATACATACCTGGCAATTCGGTGGCACAGGTTCAAGTCCCAATAACGGCATGAGACAATATGTGAGGCCAGAAAAATATGTATGCCCTGCGTCAGTGCCTTATTAGCTCAGTCTTGCAATTTGCGGGCGGTTTGGTGCCATATGATCGAGTCCCAGCAACGGCATGGAACAATTTGTGGGGCCAGAAAGGATTTAATTACACCCTGCGCCAGTGCGTTAATATCTATGTATTTAATAGTCAACCTGGATATACATACAATATATATACTAGCGGAAAAAAGTTCCTTGCATGGTAAAAAGTTGAATAAAATCATAATCGCAAGTTGTAAAATAATAACATGTTCAGGAGACATGTGCCCAGCCATTATGTTCAAAACGTTATCCTCGATATTGCAATCGCACGTGTTGTTCGTGTGCCGCACGTGCAAGATTCGTAACCAGATTTGCTGATCACGTGATACAGGTGCACATGTCCTTGTTAATTTTGCAACGTAAAACGGTAGAGGCCTAAACCACTTTTAAAGTTTAGTTTGTATACTAGTAACACATTAATTATGTATATATTTCAAAATAAAATATACTAAAGTAGACAATAAAAGTTTTCATTTCTTAATTTTACGTGCTAAAATCGACAAATTCAAATAAATATTCTTTTTTTTTTCGAAAGGGTAAAGTTAGGAGGCAGGGGGTGTTTAACGACATCAAAGTTCGAGAATATTGATTTAATAATCATCCGACGCCATACAACTGTAAATAAAATGTTTTGAGTGCGTCATCAAATAAAACATATCCTATCCTTCTTTCCATCTGCTGTTGGATGTCTAAAATTTGGTAATTTTCACATATAATCTTAGAGAGGAATCGGGTGCATGTGCAGGTAGAAGGTATTGGAGGTCAAAACCCTTACTTGCCCAAGCTTTAAAAAATGTATTTTCTTGGGGAGCATGGCCTCGTATAAACTTTACTCAACACATTCTATAACCCCAACCCCGCTGAAATCCCTACAAACGCGCCTTGGAAACCCACTGCATTGGGTTTTTTTTTAATAGGTATTTTTGTGTGGTTTTTGTTTTTAGCAAGGAGTCGTGTATATGTACCATCCCCAAGACAGGATATAACATACCATGGTCTTTTATATAGCCTCCGATGGGGATCAATCCTAGATTGACCGCGCATTTAGGTCTAAGTAATGAATAAAAATAACATAATATTATAGTCTTGAAGGATGTTACGTAAATCGAACACAGTACCCTCTTCCTCTACCCCAAGAGCGTTATATAATTAGTAACACCCCCTTACATGTAACGCGTATGCCAACAGCTGGCCACTGTCAAAAGTTTCACGGCAGATCCCCCACCCACCGACCCATTGAAAGACGTACCATACCACTATGGATATAACTATGTTTTGGGGACTCCTCAATTAAGACGGTTACATTTGTTAACAAATTGCGAAATGTCACGTGATCTCTTGTTGGAAATGTCACCCTTGTGATAAGCCAATGAAAACCGAGATCGCTAGGAGCCCGTCAAAAGTGTCCCACTTTAAAAATAATGGCTATGTTGTTGACCTGGATAAGCCAGCGTAGTGAAACCAATAATGAGTGCGGCGCTATATATGCACCAAACGTAATGGAATTTTCTGTTCTATATGCTTTAATAATAAAAATATTCCAGACTGTGCCGCTTTAATCTATAAAAGTGAAAGAACCACTAGCAGAATGAAAATATATATGACTTTTTATCATTAAATAAAAGTTAGTCAGTTTTGAGAATTAAGTCTACTAATTGTTTACCTCTAATATTAAAGGGACATTCCCGAGTAAGATGTTTCCGACTAATAAAATATTTCTACGATTAAACTTACATATTAAATATAGCTTCTGTTTTAGAATATCAGTGTCTGAATATTCAATGTGTTTCTGTTCGTCTTAATATTTGTAAGAAGGCAAAACTGAATTTCGTCTTCAAATAATTTCGTACGTACGAAAAAATATTGTTTAGGAAATAAAATGAAAATTAACCTAATACAAATATTAGAACGAGCAAAACACGTTTAATATACAGCCACTAATAGTCTAAACAAGAAAATATATTTAATATATAAGTTTAATCGTAGAAATATTTTATTAGTCGATAACATCTTAAAACATCGCAACAAACTCAGTAATGTCGCTTTAATATCCTTGCATCCCCACACAGTGTGCTGACCATTAAAATCCCACATAATAATAAAGGGAGTAGAGAGTTGGTCAGTAAGATCTTGACGATCCCTTGGATTAAAATTTAAATGATTATGAGGAGATAAATAAACTGAACATAGAGTATTAGTTTTATGAACATTGACTTTTACAGCCACAGGTTGTAAATTAGTATTTAATGTTACTATACTCTGAGGAATGTTTTCATTAACAAGAATGAAAACACCCTCAGATGCTCTATTGTCAGATTTTTGAAACGTATGGTAGAGGTTAAATCCTCTATTGGTAATATGATCAGTGTCCTTCAAGAATGTTTCTTGAAGACACAATGCAAGAGGATTATGTTTGAATTAAAATACTTAATTCATCAAAATTGGGCCTAAGCCCAAGTAGTAATATACATCCCACTATACAAGCAATAAATCATTATTATTTTCCAATATAGCATAAGCCATTGTCAATGTGGCTCCGCAAGTCAAACTAATTATATCATGTTTTGTCCATACCTTAACCTACGGACCGAAATGACTCACGGAGTGTTTTCTTAGCTAATTAGTATTTTCTGTTAGTGGTCTGCACCTGTGATTCCTGATGGGCTTGTGCGTCTTTGATTGGTAACCAGACCCGCCAATGGATTACCGCTATCTAGATACAAAACTACATGCCGGTGTCTTATTACTGTAAACAGTTCTGTAAAACTATTGATTAAGTAGACTTTCCCATCTCAAATCACAGAACTGACCAATTAGGTAATCCCAAAGGAAAACAAATCACTTGGGTATCGTGGGTTGTCATTTTTGATGCAACGTAGCATACCAATAGGCCTAATAGTGTATATTTTCGCTTTGGATTATTTTACAGAGAAAACATATTAGAACCCCATTTTGTTCCGTTAATGCAACTTGAAATATATTTAGTTAAATAATTTATCATAACATCATTTATGTTGTTTTACAAGTCAGGTTAATTAAAGAGAAGCGCCTTGTCGTAAATCACTGCTTTTATTTACACTTTACATACAGGAGTTGGTCGGAGATGACGTCACTTCGCTCCAAGCTAGAGAACCGAATGCATCGAAAAGAAAAGAAAGTGGCTGACCCCAGGAATAATCACGGGTTTTTATTAACTAAAAAATTACACGTTTTTCATTTGTTAAAATGTCAGTAGGTATATGTTGGTGTTCTGGTTATGCACATTTCTAACACATAAGAGTCATCTTTGAATTCATTCTCCCTTTAACACGATAGCCAGATATTGTGTCATTAGAAGCTATATTCCTAGTGCAATAATACATGTAAATAGCTGACACGTGCACTCATTAATTAACAAATATAACACAGTTGATGACAGCCATATCTCAGCTATGTAAAATTAATATTGAGGATAAGCAGAGATATTGTCTTGTATATCAAAATGAGTCGAACTTATATGGCGCCGGTGTTTAATGGAATAAAAGTCCATAATAATAGTTATCTCCCCCGTCGTACTCTTTATTTCCTAGAAATACATATTATCTTGTGATGCAAGACTTAAATGACAACTCCTCTGCTTGAAACATTGTGTGCATGGCGGTGATACTTTAGAAATGACTCTCATAGGATGTCAAACGTTTGCAAAGTTTGTCATACAATCCTCATATGAGACCCGCTACATTTTGTTTTTAATTTTTTTAATTTTCAATATTGTTTAACGTGCACATTCAGAGCAAGCTGTTATAGCGCACGCCTGTCTTGGGCACACACCTCAGCTATCTGAGCTGTCTGTCCAGGACAGAATAGAAATTAGTGGGTTAGTTGTTATTGTTAGTGAACGAGAAAAGAGGGTGTAGCGGCCATACACCTACCCAATGAGTCCTTAAAAACTCGCTCTGGGTGGGAGCCGGTACCGGACTGTGAACCCAGTACTTACCAGCCTGTTTTCCGGCGACTTAACCGCTGGGCCACCGAGGCCGTTGTTTTTCATTAGGATCAAGGGATATTTTATAGTCCCTTTCCTACACTCAGGACTTCCTATCACGGCATTTGCTATACCAGTCGTGCAGCACTGGCTGGGACTGGACAATAAATAACAGACAATGGGTCAAGGTGATTCCATTCCTCGATCTAATACCCGGGGCCAACGATTCAGCACGAAAAAACACATCGAAAACTGGGTGTCATAAAGGTCACATGACGATCAAGATCAGTGTATTTAAATACATATACTTTTGTTTTATTATGAAATGAAAATGTTTAATTTAACGACGCACTCAACACATTTTATTTACGGCTATATGATTAAGGAACACATATACTGAGAGAGGAAACCTATTGTCGCCAATCCTCCACTGTCAGTGTATTCTGAAGGTGCGCCACATTTTGGTGGAGTGTCCTCATCTTAAAGAGACTCGAAAAGATATTTTTGGTCAGAGAAATGAGATAGAATCATTTCGTTTCCATTTAGAATTAGTTTTACAATTATTATGAGATACTAACTTTTACTATAAATTTTAAGTTGATATATCTGTGATTTGTGTGTGTTTACACAATTCTTTACACTGTGTTTTTATTTAACTGTTGAAATTTTAACTTGATGTTGATCATCAAATTGGTTTTCCATTATCACAGTTTGACACCCAATAGCCGATGCATTTTTCGTGCTGGGGTGTCGTTAAACATTCATTTATGTATTCATTCTACTGTCGCCACTTCATGGGCCACTCTTTTCGATAAGCAGCAAGAGATTGTTTATATGCACCATCCCACATACAGGATAATACTGGATGGAACGAGAAATAACCCAAATGGGCTCAACAGCAGGAATCGACCCTAGTGTAAATTTTGGAAACGCAAAAGTGAGTCAATAACAATAATACATTTTGATGCACATGAATCCTTAATATATTTTCCAAGACTTCAGTGTTGTCCACATTTCGGCAGTAAATATGGATGCGGAATCTGGCAGTTTCATGGACAACATTGTCTTGTTGGAAAAACTATAGCAGAATCTACAGAATGCCTGTCCCGTGATCCGTCTGTGTACCCGGGAATGTAATCACAGTATCTATCGTGAGTTTCCATGAAATGTTATTTTATATATGACTTCATTTGTGCGATCTTTTTACAATTTGTGTGTGATACTGACTTTTATTTTAAATTGTAATATTTGTATTTTTGCACAGTTCTTTACACCGTGTTTTTATTTAACTTTATGAATTTTTATATTGATGTAGTTCATTTACAACAGTTTGACACCCAGTAGCCGATGTATTTTTCGTGTCGGGGTGTTGTTAGACATTCATTCATTCACTTGTGTGTTTGCTACCGCATTATATGTGAGGGATGTTTCGGTAATGATCTTGTAACAACTGCAGAGAGAGCTTTGCACCTCTAGCAAACCTTTGATTCGTGTTCTTCAGCGTATCACCTGTCTACAGTATATGCTCTAAAAACATAAACCTAGTTCCCAGGAACAATTCAGCCAGACGTTTGCCACAAATATTTGGTAGACAAAATGTAATGATCACTGTGGGAACAGTCAAACTAGCTTTACACGGGGTCATTTGTATATTATTCGGAAACATGTTACTGTAAGAGCAAACCCAGGACAGCCTCAATAAATAAATATTATTAAATACTGTTTTGACAATCCAAAACATCGCTGGAAGAAAGCTTACACTAGCTTTAACGTATTCAAAATGGCATTGGTATGTCCAGGGCCCGTGCTTATAAAACGTTTAGAGTCCAGACTCAATCTCTAATGACGTCACACACATACAATTTGTATGGCGTTGCCATGATGTTATCGTCTCAGACTCTATTAGAGTCTCGAGTCTAGACTCTAAAAGTTTTATAAGCACCAGGCCTGGACTCAAGTTGGATGTACCTCTAGTGGATGCCAAAGCCGAGCGTTGTCCTACAAGACTGAGATTTTAGTTTCATCATCCGTAAAATAATACATATTATGTAAAGCAAATATGATTAATTATCTCTCGCGTCTGTTGTTTTATTGATATGCAACGCCCTTTCTAAAGTCATCCATGTTTTCGTAACATGCTGTTGTAGTTGAATACTACCTTCACTATTATTGCATACTAGTATGTAGTCCCTTACTCATGCACAAAGCCTGGTTTCCATAAAATGTATAACAAGTCACCGGAACAGACCAACAGACATTTCCGTGATGCGCGTCGATCGATATCCTGCTAACAGATTTGATCTGTTGATTTACTAATTCATGTTTACTAATTTTTGTGCTATTATCCAATTAAGATTCAGACACGCTGATTTGGGCACATACATCAGATGTACAGGCTGCTAGGTTAATAAGAGTGAAGTCATGTGTAATGGTGTTACACCTGCATATTGAGTCGTAAAACCGGGATGCGAACCCAGTACCTGTTAGCTTAAATTAGTTCAGTTAATATTAAATGAATGTTTGCTCGTGGCTGTATCTCTCTGCTACAAGGGGTCCAACCTAAACCGTATGACACGTGCTTGAACTTCGTATACCACCAACAAAATGGCGGATCAACCTCGCTTTGCTACACGACAGTGAGTACATTTTGTCTTACAACTGCATACTGCATGCCTTTCTGATTAAAATAATAGTGCCACACGGCTCTAGAATGAATACTTTATCCATCTGTTTAATTAATTCCCGATTTCGTTCAAGAAGTAAAAAGCTATTGAAGAAAACTCGTTGTTTTGAAGGCAAAAACAAACATAATCAAAGTTGTTGGTGTTATTTTAACGAAACGAGCTATATTTATATACTTGGAATGTGTCATGATGAAAGCTTGTACACCCTGGGAGCTAAATTAAGCAAATACATTTTGGAAAGTCCTTTTATAATTATCCATCCAATACTTTTCTTATAGTTTAAGCACATATTCGTCTGCTCCACTGGATTTAAGTCAAGATTTCGTTTGCTTCTAAAATTTAAGTTTGAATTTGTGCCATGAAATATCATTGTTATATATTTCAATTTAAGGTGTGTGTTTTTTTTTTTTTTTTCGTTTTCAGTAATGGGGAGATACAATAGGAGGTCAATTAAACTAAGCCTTTATCAATCAAGAAAGAGGAAGATCATTTCCTGTCTGACACCTAGGAGATCCAGTTCTAATAAAAGGCCGTGTAATCGTGGTACCCCAGACTTTACAAGAAAATCTGTTTCCCCGAATCCATTTAACAAAACATTTTACACCAAAACACCAAAAGATGTAAATCCTACATCCGACAAGAAATGTCCAACACCACCATGGCAGCTTTGCGCAGTGGCAATACCATAGCCTTAGCCACGTCGAAGAGACAAGAGTTCCCTAGTCAGGATTGAAGAAAGAACACTGATGTGAGTTTTAAATTTGTTTTCATTTGGATTGTTTTGGATTCTCTCGTGCATAAATGACGAAGATATTCGAGGAAAACCGAGAGATACCGAAGATGCCCGAACCGTACATTGACGAGGATATCCGGGATCGATGTGTCCAACTTCTGCTCATGCTGCACGGTTCGTCCCCCTCAACGCCGCAGTGGAGCAGAGTGCGTGATGCCATTTTGGATTGTGTACCGGAAAGTGATATAGAGTCAATCAGTCAAATGAAGGACTACTGTGATTGGATAGTGGAGTTCATAGATCGTAAAGCAAAGACAGATTTACTAATGTTGCAAAAAAGGACGTTGTGACGTGGAGATAAAAATGGTGGAAGGTCGTGTTTACTAGTTACCAACATGGATTGAAGAATCTTTCTTAGAGGATTTCTTTGTAGAAAATGACTGTGGTGAGTTGATCTCCACTTCTTTTTAAAAGGGAACATTAAAACTAATATCAGAAATGTCAAAATCTTGTGTTCGGATGAGGAATATAAAAATATTCCACATAACGCGGAATTCATGGGCCAGGACTTCCTAATTATTCTGAAAACAGAAATCCGGCATGTTTCTCTTGCCAACAAGAAGGACACGAAAAACGAAACTGACCAAGACTGCAAAATAAAGAAGTAAACAAAGAAGTAAATAAAGAGACATTGATCACTTATGTAAACAACAAAACCCCAGAAAAACGTGATAACAACGTAACAACAACAGCAAAGACAAACGCATCAACGGCAAAGACAACAACAGCAACAACGATGGCAAAGTCAACGACAGTAGCAAAGACAAAGGTAACAGCGCAGACACTGATGAAAACGACTACACCTGCAAAGACAAGAGCACCAACGACGACGAAAGTAACAAGTAGTAGTGACAGCGACAGCAGCACTGACAGTGATGTCGATAGACAAACCAGCATAAACTTTAATCTAGCAAAAAGGACACACTTACCAGATCGATTCACGTATTTAAAGAAATAACAGGACAAACTTACCAGCTCGTTCCAAAACTGTGGTTCTAATGTGTGTTTTTTTGCATCTGAAAAGTAAGTAACTTCAATGATTCAAGTGACATAAGTACTGAAAGTGAGGACATACAAGATCTAAGAAACGATCTAACAGAGGCGAAAAGAAGATATTCATTATTAAGAGCTGACGCAGCGAAAAGAAGATACTCATCATTAAGAGACAAAGTGTGACTTTTTATATAATGTTTTGACAATTAGTACTTAAAAAGTAAGTAAAATTAGTTAAAATTTGAAATTTTTGTTTGAAAAATTTAAAAAGAAAAAAAAAACAAGAAAAAAACCCATGGCAGAGATCATTACACAAGAAAGGAGAAAGGCCATTTAGGAAGAGATTGTCATTCTCATCCCCAAATGACTGTGATAATAATTATTATTTTCAAGTGATAGATGAATCATCCCTAGATGAACATACTGATGAAATAAATGAAACTATGTCACTTTTCCGAAGGGGTTTCCAAAAAGGCCTTTAAAAAAAAAAATAGGAAAAAAAAGAGAAAAAAACACAACATTTCCTATGTACTGTTTAAAGGCACACTAAAATGGAACTGTCAGTTTACCAGATTTATGAGAGGGTTTTCTCACCAGGATATGGTTAAACGAAATCAATGTGACAGAGGATGTTACCGCCCTGAGGACACAAGTATTATAATTGCCGTGCCTAGCGACACTACCCTACTACCCTAGATGACTGTGTGCCTCTCAGTGCTGACATCGCTAAAGCTGCCAAACCAGGAGTCCTGGGAACTAACACTGAATTATATTCTAAGCATTTCAAGAGTACATCTCACGTTGTGATATTCGACGGAAAAAAGTTAATACCCAACTCGGCTGAAGTATACCTTATGGACGAAGAAGATCCACCTAATCTGTTTGAAAAGGCTGAGGTACAGAAGAAAATGGCAAAATTGGTGGAAAAGGTGAAAGAGTCGCTTTATCAATATCCATGTTCATTAGACATAAGACTCGTTGAGAAACACGAACTTGCCGATGACTGTTGCAATGTTATCAACAGACTAGGTGAAGTTACAAGGTCGTTGCGACAAGCAAAGGCGCGAAAAGTGACAGGCATTGAAAGGGTGTCAAAGCAGTTCCAAAAAAAAACCCCAAAACATTTAAATACAAGTTTGCCTTGAATAAAATGAGAACCATCGTGCGCGATTTTGACTTGTGTCTCAATGACTTACTAGCGGGCAGCATGGCCCAGTGGTAGAGTGCCCGCCTGATGCGCGGTCGGTCTAGGATCGATCCCCGTCAGCTGACCACTGGGTTTTTTCTCTCGACATAACCATATGTCCGACGCCGATATAACCGTACTTACAATGTGTTGAGTGCGTCGTTAAACAAACCAAAAACAAAAACAAACAAACAATGACTTACTTGAATCTGTGAACCATATGTTATTGGCTACATCTGTCCTGAAAGGAAGTGACAATTTGTTTGTGACTGCCAACAGATGCAATTTAAAAAGTCAGGATAACTTCATTGATATGCTTCCACCCGAACATATTTGTTCTCTGAAAGATTTGACTATGGAAGAACTCGCCCCGTCAATGACGAAACAAAGAAGCCAACGCTGGTTTGAGTTACGGCGAGAGATAAAGGTAACGGGAAGCACTGCATACAAGGCCATTGGTGTAGATACACTTTCTGCAATGAAAGAAAATTGTGGCATAGCGTTTTGTAACAGGAAACCCTCTGAACCAACAGGCAAGCAAAAGGACGCCATGGAACACGGAACTAAGAACGAGGAGAATGCCAATGCTACATTAGTGGGTAAAATACGGCCTGTATTTTTCCCCAACCTCACGTTCCACGAAGAAGGATGCTATCCAACTGAAAATGCTGCCAGTGAGAAGATTCTTATGGTATCACCAGATGGAAGCCTCCGCACAGGCGGTGGAAAGATTGTTATGTCTTTTGAAATAAAATGCCCATTGCCAGCATACAGTGGATCTACACCTATTTACAATGAAGTTTTGCGGCGGCATATTCTACAAAGTTGGCTTGAAATGGAAGTGTTGGGTACCAAAGAGCATATCTATGTAAGCTGGAGTGAAACCAGCACATCATTATTCAAACTATCGTCAAATCACGATATAGTTAAATGTGCAATGGAAACTGTTGAATGTTTATTATTCAAAAACTCCTAAAGTTCCAACAAAAGTATCTAAGTGTGTCGCACAGCTTAAACCAGATTTGAAAAGTCACAGATGTTCTGCGGAGTATCTGGGGGAATTCCTGTCTGTCAAAAACGTTGATACATCGGAAAATGTGACGGTTGAAAGATCACCAAGTACTGTTGGGTGCTTATTGGATACATATAAACTTCAGAAGGTAATCACCGTCGAAGTACTTGTGTTCTTAATGAGTGCTATGGACCGTCTATGGAACAAAGAAATAGGTCACGGACTACCAATTGCGTACCTCTTCAAGGGATATAGCCTTACCATGGATACCAGTAGGAGAATTCTGAATGAATGCTACAGGAGAGGGGCTCACGTACTCTGTGTAACCTTTGATGGACAGTTTTCGCGCCTCAAGGATTTCGACAAAGGAGGTTCACCATTAACACTTTTCATATTGCAGCACAAAATCTGGTCGATGGCAAAGGACATGACAAAATCAAGTTGTTGCTCAAACTTGTGGAAATGTATGGTGAATGTGAAAACTGGACTGAAGCCGATTTGGTGTCAGATGAAACAGGTAAACGTTTTGTAGTTGTCAACGAAAACAAAAATTTACCTGCACTTTGCACTCCATGCTGGATGCTAAGTCAGAATGTAGAAGTCGTCACTGATCATTGCAATGATCACGATCATGATCATTCCCTTGCTGATGAGTTTTCCTCTCTCGGAGAAAATCTTATTGAGCAGCTTGCCGAGATACCTACAGGAGAGAAAACTGATATATGTATGAAAGTCGCTGAAGTGGAAGAAAGCATCGAACAGCAAGATAGATCAGAGAAGAGGAGGTCAAGGTCACATGGGGGTGAAGACACATGTATATTTGTTCCAACAAAAAGTGTAATTATATGAGGATCTAGGAACAGTACAAGTCCAGTTTTAACACAAGAAGATTCAGCTTTTTACCAGGATCGTAGTGAGTGTAATTGTTTTTGTAAAAACATTGACAATTTTGTGATCTTTATCATTTAAAAAACAAAATTGTACTGCCATGTGTTAACTTAAGCAAGAAACCCCCAAGCCGGAGCCCTGGTCTGAACAATGTTCACCCCAAGCTCACTGCAGTGACCTGTGTACCTGTGTACCTGTGTATGATCATGTGGAGTGTAGAGCTGCATACTTGTGAGTATGAGTGTTAATGTGTGCAAAGACAGAAAGCGAATGCTGAGCAGTGATTCAAGTTTTGAATCGTCTCCAAGCACTACGTTAACACAAACGAAACCACAAGCAGGCAGAACCAAAACTAAGCAAGAAGCAAAGAAGAAAAAAGCACAGACATCGGTGAGTGACTCCTTAAAGCCACGTATTCCTTTTGCTACTTCACAGAAAGAAATTATGGAGACATTATTAAAAGAACTTAAAAGAATAACAGAGCAGCAAACACACATAAATCAGAAACTTGATAAAACGATAACAAAGGATGATTTAAAAGTGAACCTCATTGAAGTAAAAAAAGAAATTTTGTTAACTCTTGAAGAAAAAATACAAACAATTGAATCAAAGCTTTTACAGATGCAGATAGAAAATGATGATTTAAAGAAAGATAGCATTCAGTTGAAAAAGGAAAATGGAGTGTTAAAAGAACAAGTTAAAGCAGCAAATATATCAGCAGGCGTAGCACTAACCAGAGTAAACAACTTAGAGCAGTATACTAGGAAGGACAGCATTCGTCTATTTGATGTACAGGATGAAAATAAAGAAGAAAATGTGTCAGAAACAATACAGAAAACTATTAAAGTGTTAGAAAAGATTGGGATGAAAGTTGCTACAACAGACATTAGCATTGCACACAGACTAGGCCCCTATAGTGCTTCAAGCTGCAGACCAAGTATTGCTAAGTTTGTGGCCAGAACTCATAAACAAGACGCTTTAAGAAATAGGAGAAAATTAAAAGGCACAGGCAATGGTTTAAGTGAAGATCTTACAAAGGAAAATTATCAAAAGTTACAGAAAGTGAGGGCACTGTGGAGAATGCATGGACAAAGGATGGAGTTGTTTTTGCAAAGCTAAAATCTGAGGAACGAACAAAAAAGATAGTGAATATGGATGACTGCTTGCCACACAGACCACAAACTGCCTAAAATGACACTACAGATATGGACTATAATTTGTACTTTTGTTTTTGTTTGACTGTGTTTACATTTTTTATTTATTATACACGCATACATACATATTAATGCTAAACAGACTGACTATATTAATGGTATTACCTTTTCTTTAAATGGTGTTGTATTTATTTATTTATTTATTATTATTATTATTATTATTATTATTTTTATTTTTATTTTTTTTCTTTATTTTTTTTTTAGTTTGTGTATTTCTTTACCTTATTATTTATTTCTTTATGTACTAAGCTACATGCTTATATGTTCATTTATTATGTAATCATACTAGCAATAACTTATTTTTTTCCCCTTTTTACCTCAAAATATGTCTCTAAGATACATAAATCACTGTATACATATCCTGTTTACTTATCTGTCATATGGGAATACTATAATAATGAACTATATATATTTTTTTCTTCTCATTAGTAGTAGTAGCGGTAGTTGTAGTGGTAGTAGTAGAATTAGTTGTAGTATGCAGTAGTAGTTGTTAGGTATTATTACTGATATTATTTATTGATGTTTTGTACTTCCTATATATTTAATTTATTTATTTATTTATTTATTTATTTATTTTATACATGTCACTATTATTAATGCTAAGCTTACATTTAAATGATTAAAACACCAAACGTGTGTATGTATATATGTGTATATGTATGTATGTATATATATATATATGTGTGTGTGTGTGTGTGTGTGGTGTGTGTGTGTGTGTGTGTGTGTGTGTGTGTGTGTGTGTGTGTGTGTTTATACAGTCATGCGTGGGTATGCTTTTGTATTGTGTATGGTATGCAGACAGGTTATTATAACTACTATTCTTGTTGGGGAAACTGTTCATAGGTTTTTAACATATGTATATTTTCCTTTCAATTTTCTGAGCTCATCTTGCACATGGCCATAATTTTGTCAACTGTTCATTTTAGTTTCTTTATGTAAACTACTTCTGAAACAAAATAATAAATACATCAAAAACAAAATCTGTTCAGGTTTGAGCCCAGACATTAATTGCCCTTATCACGTGTATGACCAGCGGTTAGGCTATATGTCGCCTACCTTCTAAGACAAATGCAATATGTAATGTGCAATTCCTGTTTTTTTTACTTTTTGTTTCTGTTTCTGTTTCCAAACTGTACTTTCGGTACTATTCAGTCTGTCCTATCTCTCTTTCAAATATATTTGTACTTGGTATGTAATCATTCATTAACTTACTTTTACCTACTAACTAGTTTACTACCATTTGCAAGTGTAATTTCCAAACAAGTTAGACTAATTAGAAACAAGAACATTTATTTTAATGGAATACTGACATTAATATGACATTAATTAAAATTATGACCTTGAATTGTCAGGGACTAGGAGATCGTGAGAAAAGGAATGATGTACTGA
>JAECMU010240465.1:0-19950 GCA_016106625.1 Dracogyra subfuscus | reverse complement strand
GGGGTGGGGGGGAGCCAGACAAAAATGTAATAATCTTCAGAGTATAACTCCCAACATTTTTCATTTGTCGCTCCAGCCAGTGCACCACGTCTGGTATATCAAAGACCATGGTATGTGTATTCCTGTCTGTGAGATGGTGCATATAAAATATCTCTTGCTGCTGATCGAAAAAAAGAGTAGCCCATGAAGCTTTCATCTCTCAATATATCTATGGCCTGTAACCACATGTCTGATGCCATTTAACCGTAAATAAAATGTGTTGAGTGCATCGTTAAATAAAACATTTCCTTTCTTTCAACATTTTTCCACTAATAGCAAAGAATCTTTTACATATACTTTCCCACATAGAGAATAGCACAACACATCATTTCTTTAAATTTATTATTATTATTTTTTTAAACAACGCACTCAACACATTATAAATACGATTATATCGGCCTCAGACATATGGTTATGTTGAGAAAAAACCCCAGTGGTTAGCTGACGGGGATCGATCCTAGACCGACCGCGCATCAGGCGGGCACTGTACCACTGGGCTATGCTGCCTGCTCACAACACATCACTGCCTTTGATATACCAGTCATGCAGCACTAATTAGTAAAGGGGAAAAAAAAACATCTGTCCGGCAAGGAGATTTGATCCTTGGACCCAAATACCTCAGGTGAGTACTCTACCGATTGAGCTACATGTAAATCTTGCCCTCCTATCAATGAACACAACATACCCCACTGCATGAAGAATATTTTATTTTTTAAAATTAAAAAATAATAAAAATAAAATAAAATAAAAATAAAGAATTTACCTAGAAGATGACCTTATACAGGAATGACTAGAGTAGAAATAAAAAGAAAATTAACAGAAGAAAACGCATCTGAGATACACTCATAACCAACAACCTTGATTTACAAGGAAATCATGATATATTGCAAAGCCATCATCAACTCTGTTTACCAGTCTATTGGGTTGTAATAACAATGGCATATCCCCATTCACACAATCCTCAAATTCAACACTGTTGTCATCAATACTTAATGTCTCAAAATGTCACCAGAGTATTCCCAGCTACACAGACTACAACTGTGATGTATTTATAGTTGACCAAATAAATGGCCGAGACTGAACAAATAGCTGTTTATAGCGATTGTGTAGAAGATGCAGTGAATTCTTGATCTCACAATAATTAAATGTCCTGACACCACCTGATGCTGAATTCCCACCAGCACCTGCTGGAAATAACCAACGCTTCTTCGATACAGTTTTATATTGTAGCTAACTTACAGGAGAAAGGTCATACAAGTATGCACATGCAATACTGTTAAAATTACATTGATGCTAACTTACAGGAGAAAGGTCATACAAGCATGCACATGCAATACTGTTAAAATTATATTGTAGATAACTTACAGGGAAAAGGTCATATAAGTATGCACATGCAATACTGTTAAAATTATATTGTAGATAACTTGCAGGGAAAAGGTCATACAAGTATGCAAATGCAATACTGTTAAAATTATACTGTTAAAATTATATTGTAGCTTACTTACAAGAAAAAGGTCAAAGTATGCACATACAATAGTTAAAATTATATTGTAGCTTACTTACAAGAAAAAGGTCAAAGTATGCACATACAATAGTTAAAATTATATTGTAGCTTACTTACAAGAAAAAGGTCATGCAAGTATGCACATACAATAGTTAAAATTAGATTGTAGCTAACTTACAGGAAAAAGGTCATGCAAGTATGCACATGCAATATTGTTAAAACTATATTGTTGATAACTTACAGGGAAAAGGTCATACAAGTATGCAAATGCAATACTGTTAAAATTATATTATAGCTTACTTACGGGAGAAAGGTCATACAAGTATGCACATGCAATACTATTAAAATTAGATTACCAACTTACAAAACAAAAAAAGGTCATGCAAGTATGCACATGCAATATTGTTAAAATTATATTGTAGCTAACTTACAGGGAAAAGGTCATACAAGTATGCAAATGCAATACTGTTAAAATTATATTGTAGTTTACTTACAAGAAAAAGGTCAAAGTATGCACATACAATAGTTAAAATTAGATTGTAGCTAACTTACTGGAAAAAGGTCATACAAGTATGCACATGCAATACTATTAAAATTAGATTGATGCCAACTTACAAAAAAAAAAAAAGGTCATGCAAGTATGCACATGCAATATTTTTAAAATTAGATTATAGCTAACTTACAGGAAAAAGGTCATACAAGTATGCACATGCAATACTGTTAAAATTATACTAATGCTAACTTACTGGAGAAAGGTCATGCAATATACATATGCAATATTGTTAACATTATACTGATGCAGACTTTTTCACATAAATATCAAAATTGACAGGACTTGGGATGGACATGCCAGAGACGGGACTTGGGATGGACATGCCAGAGACGGGACTTGGGATGGACATGCCAGAGACGGACCTGGGATGGACATGCCTGAAACCTTAGTGGTATAGGGGCACTTTAAAACAGTTCAAGCTCAAGCTAACTTACAGGAGAATTAGTCATACAAGTATGCACATGTATGCAATAACTTGCCTTGACCTTCAGATTTGTTATTGAAGAGCAATTTATATGATGAGGGTATCTTTTTTGTTCCATGTGTATGTATGTTCATTGCAAGTATTTTTTAAAATGTCTGAATACTGAAGAGACCAAAAGGCAAATGTATATTTCTCCCATCCCTGGCCATGCAAGACAGGCGTATTCCATGATGTCAGCCCATGTGGAATAAATCTATCTTGTATGACCACGTGACTTCTGTTGTTTGAGCTGATATAAACATTGGGTGACGTCACGTAAACGGCAAAATAACGCAAGAAATGCTTTTTATATTTCATAAAGACAAGGCAACCTGGTGTCATAATGAAATTATACTGCCATTTTCGGTTTATACTGTTAGTATAAACCATTTTTGGGTACAATCTTTTCAATGGTTATGATTATTTTATTGTAAGATAAAAAATAAAAAATGTAGGTTTTTCACGTTTTCCCAAAATGCTTGTTTTTCATCTACTGGATGGGAGAAAAAATCCTTCATTATGTATCCATATGGGACAGGGCTATTCCACACTCAGGTACATAATATGATGTCAGGAACTCAGCAAGCCTCGTCCCTGACAACAAATTATGTCCCCTCAGGTGGAATAGCCCTGTCCCACATGGACACATATGAAGGATTCTTTTAATACTGTACTGGGTTGGGTAATACGTATAATCACTAAATTACACAAGCTTGAGTCACTGGACTATTTGAAGTACATGTATTTCTCATTCCATCCAGTCATCCAAACCGGAACTGGTATAACAAAGGCCATGGTATGCACTATCCTGTCTGTGAGACGGTATACATAAAATATCCTTTGAGCTACTGGTTGAAAAGAATAGTCAGGTAAATGGCACTAGATGTAACCATTCTCTGTGTGGCTCATAACCATATGTCTGATGCTGTACAACTGTCGATAAAAATCTGTTCAGTGCAACTGTTCAACAAAAACATTTCGTTCTGCTCTTATTAAAAATAGAGCTGGGCAGTATACTGTATACAGCCCTCTACATTGTGATTTTCATTTCATGACTAAAACATGTCATACTGTCTAAATACAAGTAGGCGACATCTGGCTCATAGATGGACAAGTTAACACAGAGGGCAGGGGCCTAATTCACTAAACTGTCGCAACTTTGTGATCTCACAGTGCAATGCTAAAAGACTTGCAAAGAGGATGCTTTGGTGTCTAACACAGCCTAAGAGACTTTTGTGAATTAGGCTCCTGGTATAATATACTGTTTGGTATTAGTATCATGTCAGTACTGATTTACTGTTCCCAGCAAATTTCATAATGCACAAATTTTGGTATTGAAAATTGTTTCTCGTCATTAAGTAAAGCACTAACAATTTAATATATCTGACGAATGCATAATGGCTGAAAAGAACAATGATCATCATTCTTCCTCAGAATCAACAGAAAAACATGTATGTGCACACTGAGCTAACAGAATGTATGAAATTTGTGGGTGAGCTGCAACTCTGGCATGCATTTGAAGCAGAGTATACCAAAAATATTGCTCGATATCAGTACTGGTATTGATATTGTGTTAATACTGAATACCGTACTGATACGGAGATAAATCACTCCCAAAATACTGAACATAAAATTTCAATTACCACCCACCTCTAATTAAAATGTTGTTCTGATTTTTATTCTAAATATAAATCAAAGTACTTCCTTGATGCCAAAGACTATTGGTTTGATATCTGTGTCAAGTACACGGAAATGGAGACTGGCAAGGATTTTCTCCACAAGAACATGCAAGGGACACCCGAGGGACACAATCAGCTTTATATAAACAGAATAAATATCGCCATTGCTTTGTGCCAATACATCCACTAACAAGTCATCTGTATCCGACTGTTTCAAGAGAGAAATACTCCACCGAAAGGAAGTCCATCTTAATGAACCCCCATGACATTTGAATAGCTTCATTGTCTAATTCCCCATCATTGAAATACTTCGTGTGCAATCACCAAAGCGATGGAGTAACGTGTCTTGGGGATTACTAAACAGTGATTAATGTAAATTAGAGAGAGAAAGCGAGATTTTGTGCAAACATACTAGTAGGTGGAAGGAAATGATATTGAGTGGGCTTGGTTTAACTCTTCTATATAAACAACCATAAATGTACGTAATTACCACAGTCTAAAGCTGTTCAAAATACAATAGTGTAACAGGAATCCCACAGAATTAAATTTCTTGCCCACTATAGTAGACCAGATTATCCTGCTTTTGCATGGTGCTAGATAAATCTATCTTACCATATGTCCGACGCCGATATAACCGTAATTATAATGTGTTGAGTGCGTCGTTAAACAAAAAAAAATATATATATATATTTAGTTTGTGAATCTTTTATATTTTAATTCTATCATGCTCTAAAAAAACCCAACACATTTGAGTCCTATTCTCCTCACAGGGTCTCAAACCCTCCCATCACCCTATATACTCTTATATATTCAGGCTAGAGATTTTCGAAGCTATCTTAGTGCTATGACATCATAATACTATAGTAAACTATGATATCACTGTAGCACACACCACAGTGATGTCATAGCCTACAATCATTTTATGTTTCGTACAGTTATGATAGCTTTGAAAATATCGGCCCTGTATTAAGGCCACTTTTTTTAAGCAAGATATATTTCTTTTGGCCTGCTATTTTAAAAATACTAAGCCATATAAACTTCCTAATTAAAGTCCTATGTAGAATTTTTGTTTTTAAAGTATATGTTTTGAACATACATTGTATAGTGAAATGAACATTCACAGATGTAGCAAGTTTTACTGATCAAGGACTTAGTTTGCTAAATGCTAAAGTACGACATGTTAAAATTGTTAAAATTGAAAATTGAAAATGAAAAAAGAAAATGTATATGCACTGAGATGAACATACAACATGTACATATGTGCAACAACATGCTTAAAACAAGTTTCAGGGTCAAGTTTTCACTGAATGCATGGTCAGTCTAGGATCAATCCCCACTGGTGGGCCCATGGGCTATTTCTCGTTCCAGCCAGTGCACCACGATTTGGTATATCAAAGGCTGTGATATGAGCCATCCTGGCTGTGGGAAGATGCATATAAAATATCCTTTGCTACTTATAGAAAATGGTAGCAGGTTTCCTATCTAAAACTATGTCTGAATTAGCCGATAAAGGATGAATCAATGTGCTCTAGAGGTGTTGTTAAACAAAACAAAACAAACAAACAAACCAGGTTTCACTGGACAACATTTTGGGACAATGGAGCTATGGGTAAATACAAATATTTAACAAAACTAATGGGCAGGACATAGCCCAGTGGTAAAGCACTCACTCGATGCACGGTCATTCTGGGGTCGATCCCAGTCGGTGGGCTTCATGTGTTAAGTGTGTCATTAAATAAAACATTTCTGTCTCTTTTTTTAAAAACAAAACTAAATGCAAAAGTTGATACCATGGCCACTGTTGTCAGAAAGGTAATAATGTACCTAAATCTCACCTTCTGACTTTCAAGGCAACACCAAATGAATGCAACATGAATTCTGGGCAATTAAATGTCTATGGCCTACCACAAACCTCTTTTGGTGCACTGTGTTGAACATCCATATAGATGTACATGTAGGTGCAACTATAAACCAACTTTCTTTGATCAAGGATTTACATGTATACATGCAGCTTGTGAGAAATGGATTTATATCTGTACATGAAACTTTAATGTGAACATTGATGCCACTGCCATCAAAAAAGTAATGCCTATATCTTACCTTTTTACTTTAAGTAGAGACAAAAATTACAGGTTGTTTTTTTTCATTGAAGAAACCTCTATACAGTCCTTCCCAGAGGGAATGCCTTTTTTTCATACGATAAAATTTACTACAAGCTATTTATTTCTGAACCAATTGTTTCTAAATTATGCACAATTTAAAAAAAAAAAAATTCAGGTTTTTTTTAATCGTTTTCAAAACACTTTTACTTTTTTCTTACATGAAACCGAACTAAAATGATTTACAAAAAATATTTTTGTAGGAATATGAGACAGACTATAGTTAGTAATTAAAAAATATTTTAATGGTGATGGTGGTGCTGATGACACTAGATGCAAGCAGCAGCAGCAATATTCACAATAGTAATAACAGTACAGTGAAACGGGTCTAAATCAGACACTGAACAAACAGGACTCCTGTAAAAAGTGGCCAAGTTTCCTGGTTCCAAATTTTCCATATTAAAAAACTCAACCCTCGAAATGCCGGATCTAGTCTAAATCAGATACATATTAGGTCCTCAATGTGATCAGCTTCAGACAGGTTTCACTGTAATAGTAGTAGTAGTAGTCATAGTTGTTGTGATAGTGGTGGTGGTGGTGGTAGTTGTGATAGTAGTAGTGGTAGTGGTAGTGGTGGTAGTTGTGATAGTAGTAGTGGTGGTGGTGGTGGTAGTAGTAGTAGTCATAGTTGTTGTGATAGTGGTGGTGGTGGTGGTGGTGGTGGTAGTTGTGATAGTAGTAGTGGTAGTGGTAGTAGTGGTGGTGGTGGTGGTAGTAGTAGTACTAGTCATAGTTGTTGTGATAGTGGTGGCGGTGGTGGTAGTTGTGATAGTAGTAGTGGTAGTGGTAGTAGTGATGGTGGTGGTGGTAGTAGTAGTAGTAGTAGTCATAGTTGTTGTGATAGTGATGGTGGTGGTAGTTGTGATAGTAGTAGTGGTAGTGGTAGTGGTAGTAGTGGTGGTGGTGGTGGTGGTGGTAGTAGTAGTAGTTGTTGTATTAGTACTAGTTGTCATAGTAGTAGTAGTAGTAGTAGTAGTAGTAGTAGCAGTAGCAGTATTAGTAGTAGCTAGTAATAGTAGTAGTAGCAGTCATAGTAATACTAATAGTGGTAGTTGTGATAGTGGTGGTGGTAGTAGTAGTAGTCATAGTAGTTGTTGTAGTAGTACTAGTAGTGGTGGTAGTAATAAAAGTAGTAGTAGTGGTACTAATAGTAGTAGTACTAGTAGTTGTTGTGATAGTAGTAGTAGTAGTAATAGTAGTTGTGATTGTAGTAGCGATAGTAGTAGTAGTAGTAGAATAGTAGTACTAGTAGTACTAGTAGTAGTAGTAGTAGTAGTGGTGGTAGTGTAAGTTGTTGTTGTGATAATAGTGATAGTAGTAGTAGCTATTGTTGTTTTTGTACCCAGTTTTAATTATGATTATACATAATTCATAAGCAATCATGAAACATTTATATTGATAAGCCTGGAAACTGGGAGCTGAAAATAACTGAAATATCGCATCACCGGTAAAAATGGAAGGTTGTTGATTCGTTCATCTAAAACAGCCATCGGATGCCAACACGGCTACCTGGGCGGTCAGCCTCTCCCTCGGTCTTCAAACGGATCCGTGTCCAAAGACTAATATTTACAGTTAGCTACTGGGCCACTGATAGACTGGGCCACTCTTGTAAAGAAAGCAGGTATCAGCACCGATACACACAGATAGCCCATTTCACTGGAGACCATCAAAACATGCCACGTTTAGTGGATGAATGAGGTTAAACACATCACGTGCACACGGAGATGGACTCATTTCGCTTTCAACTGACAATTCGACATTTCATTGCAAGGTAGCGTTGTAAACACACAATGTTTCTTACAACCGAGAATTGAGCATTATAAACACAATGTTTCTTTCAGCCTACAATTCAACATTTCTTTTCAAGGTAGAATTATAAACACACATTTCTTTCAACCTACATTTCAACATTTCTTTTCAAGGTAGCATTATAAACACAATGTTTCTTTCAACCTACAATTCAACATTTCTTTGCAAGGTAGCATTATAAACACAATGTTTCTTTCAACCGACATTTCAACATTTCTTTTCAAGGTAGCATTATAAATACAATGTTTCTTTCAACCTACAATTCAACCTTTCTTTGCAAGGTAGCATTATAAACACAATGTTTCTTTCAACTGACAATTCAACATTTCTTTGCAAGGTAACATTATAAACAATGTTTCTTTCAACCTACAATTCAACATTTCTTTTCAAGGTAGCATTATAAATACAATGTTTCTTTCAACCTACAATTCAACATTTCTTTGCAAGGTAACATTATAAACAATGTTTCTTTCAACCTACAATTCAACATTTCTTTTCAAGGTAGCATTATAAACACAACGTTTCTTTCAACCTACAATTCAACATTTCTTTGCAAGGTAACATTATAAACAATGTTTCTTTCAACCTACAATTCAACATTTCTTTGCAAGGTAGCATTATAAACACAATGTTTCTTTCAACCGACATTTCAACATTTCTTTTCAAGGTAGCATTATAAACACACATTTCTTTCAACCTACAATTCAACATTTCTTTGCAAGGTAGCATTATAAACACAATGTTTCTTTCAACCGACATTTCAACATTTCTTTTCAAGGTAGCATTATAAACACAATGTTTCTTTCAATCTACAATTCGACATTTCTTAAAGACTTTGCAAGGTAGAATATAAACACAATGTTTCTTTCAACTTCAACATATATATCAAAAGCTTTATGTTTAATTTTATGTAGCACACACAATCCACATGAAACAGAAACATCTGTGGACAGTAAAACTGCATAGCAAATTCAGTGAAATGGAGAAAGAAGGATGTGCATCAAATTATATTCTGATTAATAATTATCAGTTTTTATGGAAATATTAAAAAAAAAAAAAATCCAAACAAAATAAAATTAAACTTTAAAGTAAAAACTAAAATACATGTACTTACATTTAAATATAAATTAAATAAAAAAACACAATAATAATAAATGTTTAAAAGTTACATGTAAGAGTTTAACAAATATTTAACTCTGTCTTTCTCCATCTCTCTATATTTATGAAATACACACACACTCACACATGCGCACATACACACACATGTATGTTAACACTCACACACAAAGTATAGTAACTACATTGTTAAAAACAAATCCCCCACCGTATATAAATATTTTACATTAGCTCACAAATCTTTTTTAAAACTCAGCATCAAGACCTTCTAAATGTCAACCCCCTTTTTTATTACGATAAATGTATACCCCCTACATGTAATATGTGTAGAAATCTTTACCAATAAAAATCAGCAAAATATAAAAGCATCTGTTCGGCAATAAGGCTGGTTATCCGAGCTAATCCACTTGAGCTAACCAGATTAGTGATAGTAATGAAGATTGTCGTTATGCAGTGTGAATCTGCTCCAGTGCTTGAGTGCGTGGGATGACAAGCCATTAACTCAACACGCTTGCTCCGGCACAGCACCGCTCCCCACTGAGGCATAGGCAAACTTTGAAGAGACTCCCAGAAAACCGATTCCGTTAATTGGATTCCGATTCCTGCCCATTCCGAGTCCCATGCCCATGATCACAGAGCTAAAAGTGGACGGACCAAACATGACTGTGGGGAAAAACAAATTTATTGCGAGTCCCATTTCATAGCCCCATTTACATCCCTGCGTCTATTCCCCGCAGTCGGCCGCTGTAAATGTCATCGTCGTATTGAATAGCAGACACTCCCCAGAGCTTTTCACCTTGGACAGTGATTCAGACTTAACATAATCTCTTCTGCTTTAAATAACATTATCGCCAGTGTGCCTTTGGTTTCAACTCCATTGTGTAATGGTATCACTTTTTTTTGTTCATTCTAGTCATCACAAAAGTACTAGTGTAAGTTGAAAACAAATTACGTAAAGTGAAGATCAAATCTACATGTCTCGGTTATTTTGGTTAGCTATAAATAGTATGCGACACTTACCAACCATCAAGCACTAGTTGGGATGGGAAATAACCCAGGGTGGAGGGTGGAGGGGGACTGAAGATAAGGCCCATCACACCTGAGGAGAGCAATCTAACCTTTTTTCTTTTCTTTTTTTCTTTTTTTTTAACGACGCACTCAACACATTTTAACTATGGTTATATCGGCGTCGGACATATGATTATGTCGAGAAAAAACCCCATGGTTAGCTTACTGGGATCGATCCTAGACCGACCGCGCATCAGGCGGGCACTGTACCACTGGGCTATGCTGCCCGCTGCAATCTAACCAATGCATAATATACTATTACCACAGTGTAGGGTGATTATAATATCACAGTGTACTAGGTACATACATTTATTAAATACAGAATTCTACTTGAGAGTCTAATTCACTAAACTCTTGCAGCTTTGCGATCTCGCAGTACAAAGAAAGAAAGAAAGAAAGAAAGAAAGAAAGAAAGAAAGAAATGCTTTATTTAACGACGGACTCAACACATATTTATTTACGGTTATATGGCGTCAGACATATGGTTAAGGACCACACTGATTTTAAGAGGAAACCCACTGTCGCCACTTCATGGGCTACTTTTTGCGATTAGCAGCAAAGGATCTTTTATTTGCACTTCCTATAGGCAGGATAGCACAAACCATGGCCTTTGTTGAACCAGTTATGGATCACTGAGCCTAGCGGAGCACTCATTCAGGGTTTGAAGTCGGTATCTGGATTAAAAATCCCATGCCTCAACTGGGATCCGAACCCAGTACCTACCAATCTGTAGACCGATGGCCTAACCACAATGCCACTGAGGCTCAAGGTTCAAAACTGTCAATAATGGGTAAATCACCATAAGAGTCAAACTTGATCTGTAACAGTACATGATAAAGCTATTCGTAAAATTTCAGCTCAATATCTTGAGACAATGTGAAAAAAATACATGCTATATGTGGGACAGACGGTTGGACAGAAACCTATGGTCCCTTACAGTTGGACCAGAAGAACCCTAATAAAATGCACACAAAGCTAAACATTTCAGACACCACTAAAACAGGCTAACTCAGAAACTTACCCTGGTTTCATGAAAACACGAGCGAAATGAAGTGTTGCCTTGAGATCCGTTTCCAGTACTTGCTTCAGATAGTCCTAAAATAAGATTACAAACTTACTGTTTAAAAAAAAAAAAAATTTAAATTGTTTTGTTTAACGACGCACGCAACACATTGTAATTATGGTTATATCGGCGTCGGACATATGGATATGTCGAGAAAAAAAAACAGTGGTTAGCTGACAGGGATCGATCCTAGACCGACTGCGCATCAGGCGGGCACTGTACCACTGGGCTATGCTGCCCGCTTGTTTAAACAATGTACTATACCAAGTATGAACCAAGTTCCAAAGAGCCGTGACATCTATAACCTGGTGTCCAAGACGATTACCTGTTGAATCTTTATGCCATCCTTGAAAACAATAACACAAAGCTTAGATAAACTTTTTATTACATTCTAAATTACCTTGACCTTTCCTTGAGGTCAGATTTATAGAACTGGGAATGTTCCGTTATAAATTAAAGATGAACACCATCAATTAAAAGGATTTACAGTTAAAAGCAATCAAAGCATTTTAAATAGGTTCTAAATGTCCTTTAACTAGGAATATATTTAAAGTACAATTGGTTAGCCTGCACATTTTTTGTAATATATGCCACTCTCTGTCTCATATCAATACTAAGATTATTCATGTCACAACATTAATTCATAGAAAAAAGCATGACCAAACAACTTGCATTACATAGAATTAAATGTCTTATTAACAATACATTTAATTGATGTAAAAAAACCAACAAACAAAAAACAAAACAAAAAACCAACAAAAAACCCCAAAACAAAACAAAAGAAAAAAGAATAAAAAAGAATAAAAAATCAACAGGGACAACCATAATAGTATCATAAGTTTCAATGATCAGGACCCATTGTCAAGTTAATGAACAATGAAGTTAAAGTAATACACTTAACATAGAGCTTAATACAAAATTTTCAAATGCAACTATGGCTCAAGTTTTACTGATTTTGAATTTGTACTTTTGTAAGAAATGTTTTTTTTGTTTTGTTTAACAAACACCACTGGAGCACATTGATTATCATTGGCTATTGAATGTCAAACATTTGGTAATTCTGACTCGTAGTCATCAGAGGAAACCCGCAACATATTTCCTAATGCAGCATATGATCTTTTATATGCACTTTCCCCACAGACAGGAAAGCATATACCACAAACTTTGACAGTTGTGGTGCACTGGTTGGAAAAGAAAAAACCCAATCAGCTGAATGGATCCACAGAGGTGGTTCGATCCTGTGATGCAAACACCTCAGACAAGCACTCAACTGACTTAGCTAAATCCCGCCCTTTGTAAAAAAAATGGAGACAAATGCAAAAACTTTCCCACTGACAAGGACAATATACACCACAGCCAGACGGGGAACATTGGTTGGAATGGGGAAAAAAATGCATACAATGTTCATCAGGAGCTATCAATTCTATGACTCAATGATGCCAAGGCGAATGCTCCACCATGCATTAAGCTATACCCCACTGATTGTGGCCTTTCAAAGTATCACCCAACTAAATCCCAGTGTAATGTCAATACTGACACATTCATTGATACTCAAATGTTTCCCCACCTTGTTTTCCTTTTTGGACATTATTAATAGGATCATTTTGTCCTTGATGTTCTTAAATTGTCAAAGCATGTCTTATTAATTTTCTGTTTTCCATACGTTTAAAAGGTAGAAGGTCCAAAATGTATCTAAACAGGAAATGCAGACTCATAGGATTTCACTGGAAAATTATGAAACGGCAGAAAATACATTTCAGGCGGTCAGTTGCACCAGCAGATGGTTGGTAAAAAACCCTGCTATAATTGACATGTTTACAAAATGTATCACTTAATAAGCAGATTTATACTTACTAATATCTCAATAAAAACTGTCCTGAAGTGTATGACTAAACCATCAATCGTTTGTTAAAGGGACATACCCTAGTTTTAGTTCATGAAAACTAACATTAAGTTTAGTTTAATTTACAAACCTGTAACACATTTTGATAAAGTTACACTTTAGTGAAACATGGGTCTTTGACTTTGAAATGGTGAAATACCCTCTAAAATTGAATAAAACTCGACTACATAACTGTCACTTCTCAGAGGCACGTGCCTTTTTAAAAATATGAGAAATGCATTTTGTGATATTAAAAAAACATCAGGATGACCAAAAACACTTCAAATGTACGGAAATGGATACTTTAAACAATACAATTTAAGTAAAGTATGATTTCAGTTATCAAAGCCTCTAATAGTCAAAACTATGTCTTAGTGTTTAAAAACTAGGGTATGTCCCTTTAAAAAAACACAAAAACATTCACACTGTGGTTCCAGCTAAATTATTTCATTATATTGAGAAATGTGGAAGGGACATGGGGGTCAATAACATAGTATTTCTGTCTACCACCCACTTAATATCATATGGTGTTGGAATAGTATAATGGCCATATCCAACTATTGTTCAAGCATTTGGCACATAATCTAGAATGACATGACTTCCAGATTAAAAAAAAAAAAAAGTAGTAAAAGAAAGATAAATGAATGAAATGATTAATGAAGCCCAGCACTACCAACACTGACTTTCATTGTGTTATACGAAAGCGTATGGAATATAACTTCCAATATATTTCCATGCTTATATCCCAATTAAAGGCATACTGTCACAGACCACTGACCTATTACATGGCCTAAGAAAGTATTACTAAAAAATATATATATTTGATTTGCCCCTAAATCTAAGTTTTCTACCATCTACATAACCACCATACTCCACTTATTAATGATATTTTGTAACAATAATTGAATTATGGCAGTGGTACATAATTCAAAACCTAACATTGCTGAGAGGGTTGACATGGATTTCACTGCATCATGGTGTAGTTAAAGTGATGAAATAGCTAGATTTAGTCTGTAAACATTAATGTAATTTTAATTTATTATTCATTTTAGAGAAATTAGCTCTTTAAATCTGTGACAGTATGCCTTTAAGGTTTATAATTAAGTATGCTGTCTACAAGTTGGTTTTTTTTTTTTTTTTAACGACGCACTCAACACATTTTAAGTACGGTTATATGGTTATGTCGAGAAAACACCCTAGTGGTTAGCTGACGGGGGTCCAAGTTGGTGCATTTGACTAATACCTGTTTTTGACATCCAATAGCTGATGATTAATTAATCAATGTGCTCCAGTGGTGTTGTTAAAAAAACACCTTCTTTTTCTTGACTAATGCCTGTGAACCCAATAACTTATACATTTGTGCTGGGATGTCATGAGACATTCATTTATTAATGCACTAACTTGCACTGGGTGATCAAGCCACTATCGAGGTACAAACTACTAGCCTTAAATACCAAAATACCAATAGCTTAACAACTGAGTCATCAAGGTTTGTGTTATATAAACAAAAGAAATAGGAATACAGCAGAATAAATGTGATCCTTTTTGATACAATGGGGTCAGAATATACCGGTAGCTCAGAAGGCAGAGAGAGTGCTTGAGGTACACATGTCATACGATCAAATCTCCTCAGTAGACTAAGTAGGGTCTTTCCCATACCAATTGCTACTCATGAATGGTATATCAAAGCATGTGGTATGTGCTGTCCTGTCTGTGATAAAAATCCCAGATTTTATGGAGGAAGTATAAGATGATGACATGGAGTACTAAAATACTATATTACTATCAGATTATTTTATGGAACCTTTTTTTTTTTTCTTTTTTTTCTTTTTTGTTTAACGAAGCACTCAACACATTATAATTACAGTTATATCGGCGTCGGACATATGGTTATGTCAAGAAAAACCCCAGTGGTTAGCTGACGGGGATCGATCCTAGACCGACCGCGCATCAGGCGGGCACTGTACCACTGAGCTATGCTGCCCGCTTTTATGGAACTAATGGAATATTAAAACAAAAACACCAAATTCAATCCATGAAGTGTATCATGGAGTAATCAATAGCTGTGCAGAGTGCACATCACAATTTTACTAAAGCTCACTAGCATGCACGAACCAATGACGTCACATTTTCCCACAAATGAAAAGACAACACTTCCTGATCAGTTATCAGAACATACCTCAAATGAAAAACATTTTGACAAGTGATTTGCATCATTTTATTTTTCATCAATGAAAACTGCTTTTTCTAATACCAAATACAAGGATCGCGAGACAGAAATTACTGAACATCTGACAATGGTTCATATCCCGTCAAAGCTGGCTCACACATTCATTCATCTATCATTCTCTGCCTACCATTCTCATTATCATAATATATTAAAAAAACCTATCTAATTACTCCTTTGAATTTACATGTAAATGGAATGGAGTGCACATGTATCAGTTATGTTTTACATAGTATGCCAAATGTGGGTTCTATTTAAAAACTTACTTTGGCAAATGAATTCGGAATAGATATTAATAACAAATAAAGTCCTATATACAGCACTCATCCAACTAGTTAAGTAAATAATACTTATTTTGTTGCTTTTCACTTACACATTTTCTTTATTGTTTGTCCTTATGTGCACTACTATTGATTACTCCACAACATATATATGTAATTAAATGACTGAACTGTTGGTAGTAGTTTTATTTTTATTATGTTTTTTATAAAATGTAATTTTATTATATATATATATAAATAAAAGATCCCTTGCTACTGCTGGAAAATTGTAGTGGAATTTCTATGAAAACTACTGGTATGTATCAAAATTACCAAAATAAATTTCCATCCAACTGTCGATAATTAATAAATTATCTGATCTAATGGTGTCATTAAACAAAACAAAAACTGTAAACAGGATAAGTTGCCAAAAGTTATTAATGTGTTAAAAATAATTCCCAGACCAAGTGCTCAGACAGAACAGACATAAATACCGAGTGAGAGGAATCCAGGTTGTATTTCACCAAAGAAAGAAAGAAATGTTTTTATTTATGGATCACTGGTCGGTGCAAATGGTTTACACCTACCCACTGAGCCTTGTGGAGCACTCACTCAGGGTTTGGTTATTTTAAAAAAAATAATTGTTTAACGACGCACTCAACACATTATAATGACGGTTATTTCGGTGTCGGACATATGGTTATGTCGAGAAAAAACCCCAGTGGTTAGCTGACGGGGCACTCAGGGTTTGGAGTCGGTATCTGGATTAAAAAACCCAAGTCTTGACTGGGATCCGAACCCAGTACCTACCAGCCTGTAGACCGATGGCCTAACCACGACGCCACCGAGGCCTGTTTTCACTGAAGAGGTCAATGATCTACAAGAATATAGTACAGTACACTACCTTGTCTCCCATGGAAACACCACCCGTGGTGACCACAATGTCGACTACAGACAGAGCGTGCCGCAGATGCTTAAGCACCGCATCAGGGCTGGAAATAAAAAACAAACAGAATACCTGTAGATATTTTATTGTCTGTGTTAATTACACCTTCTGCAGTTAACGTAAATAAAAAATAATAAACAGCAAAATTGGAAGTGACAAGACGCCTCAGTGGTTCATTCAACACATGGAAATTTAAGCAGCAATGCAATTTGTTTGAAAACACCACAGACATATAACAGAGATAAAAAGAGTTCTCATTTGAGACATGAAAAATATGATACGAACTGTCACATGTGGAACCGACTAGTGTAACTGCAGGAGCAAGGAACCATAAACTGAGCAAACATGTAGTGTGTTAATAAGCTAAAAGTAAAAGTTAATATTTCTCCCCTGGGTTGTCATGCCACGACCAGAAGCGGTCAGGCCCTTTTAAGGGCCCTATGGGCAACCTAGGGAGACACACCAGCAACACATAGGTCTAATTAATGAGCTACTCTCGATATACTAAGTCAAAACCTATACTAGCTCGAATGCTTTTTTTACAATTTAGACTGACCATTCAAAATTTGCGCCAAAATTTCCTCAAATCAAACTGCGCACCTTTTTCTCTTTGGCTTATTAATGCTCCATTCAAAATTCCATAGCACCACCACCTACTACCACCTGCTACCGATTTCGGTCGGACTGCTGGTGCTCCCTTGCACCTGCCAGTGCAGGTGGTCCCCTCTCCCCCACCCCCGACCCAACTTTTTGTCTTGGGCGGAAGAGCTTGCTTCGCAAGCACTTGCACCCACGACCGGCGTGCGCTACAACAGCTTGCTCTGAATGTGCACGTTAAACCCTATGACCTGACCTGTTAATATTTCCCTTTTGTGTTGTGAGTTTTGATCAAGATAATTTAGAAGATGGCATTGTCTTCATTACATAAGGATCAATTTCAAGAACATATAATTTAAGATATTGGGGAAAATAAAAAATAAAAACAATACTGATATTAAATTAAAACAAAATTCATCGGATTAAAAATTAACCCGGTGTAATATTTAGATTTTCTTTCATATTTGATGTTAAAAATACAATTAGGGTTTCTGCAAGAGGGGAAAATGGACATGGTTCCATACTAGTGGTGGGAATTGGTTGGATTTTCATGTTTGATGATTGGTTAGCTGTACCAACCAATCACTGATTATAATCGGTTGTTGACATTTTAAACCTTTTTTTACTCCAGGTTAAAAATATACTGATGGAAGGAAATAAAGGATCACACAGATAGTGTAACAGAAAAATCAACCTCAACTGAGGGGATTCGAACCATGGACTCTCAGTACGAGAGTCCAGTGCTATACCAACTGAGCTAATAGGGAAATTCCCACTAGCTACTGCCAGTAGGAGCACTTTATACCTTACACTACTACATACTCCCCCCTCAAGTGAAGCTACGTTCCGGAGCTGTGGGCCACGGGCAGTTGAACTGTTACGGGTCCTGACTGGATTATAATTGTATTCTTGTGTTAAGAACACACCCAGTCCCTACGTCGGCTCCAAATGTAACAGAAAAATATCAACCTCCACTGACGGGATTCGAACCACGGACTCTCAGTACGAGAGTCCAGTGCTTTACCAACTGAGCTAATAGTGAAATTCCCACTAGCTACTGTAAGTAGAAGCACTTTATACCAACAATACTACAATAGCAGCAAGAAATAATGACTGTATCAAAAATCAATTGATATTGTCAGAAGTTACTGGGAACAAGCAGACAACACATCCAACATTATAGACATTCTATCCCACATTACAACTTGGTATGAAGTACAGACATTACTACGCTAGTAGTGAATTAAATTTGGTCTACAATTTGAGGTGTTCCCTTATTTCTTTCCATCAGTATATGTAAGTTTGTTTGCTTATGGTAGTACTAAACCAAATAACTTCCAGCTGGGTCAGAGTTCGAGGTGCGAACACCACAAGTCCTGTGATTGGTTATAAATGTGAGTGTGTTGGTTGTAAAAAATAATATTTTCATCAGGGTAAAACAAATATGCAATTTTATTTCATCTAGTACCAATATGTCAAGTAGCCTTGTGCTTGAAACATGTATGGGGTACCTGAAAAAAAAAGGTGCTCAAATTCTGTGCGGAACTAGGGTAGTCATAGACGCTACCCGTTATCTCAGAACCGAGCAGATTGACCCCCAATTTTCTCTGGTTCAGATGAAGTGTGAGGGGTGATAGTATTTATATCTGTGGCTTTAATGTTGATTGATACATTGCAGTTAGGAGTTGTAGCCACATATGTTACTATTGTAGTCTATAGGATTTGATTTGGTACTATACACCCTTATTGACACCACTGAAGCGGATTGTTACTCAAAGTATCTAATGGATACAAAATATAAGAATAAAAATATTATACATGTTTAACTGTTACCTTTATTTTTTATCAGAAAATAAACTTTCTTTTCAAGTTAAATAACAAACTTGTTTTGGGAATATATGGAATTTTAGTTTTTAATTGAACAGTTCACCACATGACCAATCGACTGTCGGTGGGCCCATTGGACTATTTCTCGTTCCAGCCAATGCACCACAACTGGTATATCTAAATCCATAGTATGTGCTATCCTGTATGTGGGATGGTGCACATAAACGATCTATTGCTACTAATGAAAAAAATGTTTTTTAGATTTTCACTCTATGACTGTGTCAGAATTATTATTGGACTATTTCTCGTTCCAGCCAATGCACCACAACTGGTATATCTAAAGCCATGGTATGTGCTATCCTGTACGTGGTATGGTGCATATAAAAGATCCATTGCTACTAATAAAAAAATTTGTTGTGGATTTTCTCTCTATGACTGTGTCAAAATGATTATACATTTGACATCCAATAGCCAATGATTAGTAAATCAATGTGCTCTATTGGAGTCGTTAAACAAAATAAAGTTCAGCCTACTCACCTATCTCTTGCTACACCTAAATCTAAAGTAGTGATGCTGTGCTCCTTTAACTGTGCCAACAGCACAGTCCGGTTACAGTCGCGGATTTTACCCATTGTTAAAGGAGCTTCTGGTTCCACAAGCTGGAATGAAAAGAAAAAAAGAAAGAAATGTTTTATTTAACGACACACTCAACACATTTTAATTACGGTTATTTGGCGTCAGACATATGGTTAAGGACC
>JAECMU010240451.1:2483-12568 GCA_016106625.1 Dracogyra subfuscus | reverse complement strand
TTATAAGTCATGTCGCGAGTATTTTCGATTGGAAATTTATGCGCCAATTTGTTGCCTCCGTGTTTAAGCCGACCCCCTTCTTTTGGAAAGTGTTTCTAGTCTTCAAAAGTCGGCTAATACACGGCAATATACGGTAGGCGATAAATAAGTATTTGATTGATCCATATTACCTAACCATCTGGAGCAGGAGGAATACATGTATACTAAGTACTGTACGAACAGTACGTTTTCTGAACAGGGGAGACCGGGATGGGAGGATATGAATCTATGAATAGCGTAATATTGCCCCTACAGTACTAACAAAAAATTAAAAATTGAGCTGGATTATTTGAAAGAGAAACTAACTTTGGACAGTACACACACTGACAACAGGTGCTTAAACTTCACGTAAATGTTTAAAAAAGTTAATTTTACTGCAAATAAATATGACTAAAGGTTATTTTGCTTATTTACTCACATTTCAAATGCGCAAAATTGCAAATGGCATTAAAACTAAAAATACATATTTTTTATATCAGTAACACCGAGACCATTCCTGGGTCTCCCTCTAAATTTATGTAATGTTTCTGTAACAGTCGTCTCCACCCACCCCACCGTGACGTGATTTTACCAACATTATAATACATGTAATAATTATAATAGTGTATTATTGTTTGTTATTGTTATTATTATATTATTATTATTGTCCTACTACTACCTTTTTGGGTGGCGGGGGCAGTGTTTTATTGGGGGAGGGGTCTATAAAAATGCAAGAGAAACGTGCATGCACACATGCACAAACGACAGGTTGAACTTGTCCCTACATGTAGAACTGGATTCAACTGGGTTAAGCCAACCTTTGGATGGCAAAACATGCGACAGTACTGTTTTGTTTTGGGGATTTTATTTAATTTTTTTGAATTTTTACACTACATTAATCCAAATGACTGGCTGGTCATATGCCACATTTGTGAAACGTCTGGTTCCCCTGGTGATGTCAGAGATGGCAAAGCTGTTAGGTTAGGTTCCAGTCTAGCCCTGTTAGAAATAGTTGGACATGAAACTATAATTTTATGATATCTTAGCACAACTGACAGTTTTTATATTTTTATCTCTTACATTTATATTTATTAGTCATGTGATGCATGAAAACATGTGCATGGTTCTTCAACAGTCAGATAAATCGTAGATAAAATAAATATTATGTTTACAATTGTTCATGAATCTGGCATCCTGACAAATAAATACCACAATATTAGTTGGATGAAGTGTTATATAACATATTGTAGTGTCCACAACCTTAAGGTTAAAAAGAAAGACGCTACTGTCATAAGCATAAACTTGGAATTATAATTTCCGTCGGTATATTTTCCAGTAGTGAAATAGGCATACTTTTATTGAAATAAAATGTAGTTAGACCTAATACAAACAGAAATCAAGTGTGAAACATTGGATATGGCATGCTATAAAGTATGGCAAAGATCAAATACCGGGTATTTAAGTTTTACAACATTTACACCATTAATTTGTTGGAATACATTATAACAAGTCATGGCGTTATAGTACCAATGTAGTGTGATACCTTTGTTGACAGATAAAAAAGAGGGGTCAGTGATATTTGCTGAACAAAAGTTTGGACTTACAAACTTTAAACATTATACTATAGAAGTGCCACAATTAAACTTTACTTTTGGACACATGTGGATGTGAATGGTGCCCTTTATTGTAAAAACACTGGTATTGTTTTTAATGTTCTGGTTTAGTATTCATGTGATTCGGTGAATACAAAACCAGAACATCAACACCAGTGCCAGTGCCACATTTATTTTGTGATAGAATCATGCACAACTATTAACAAAGTTCTCTGATGTTTCTAGTTATCAAGTTCCATGTATTTGTATGTGCATGTTGAAGACATGACATAGGAGTTGGATAATCAACTTGAATAAACATCAGTTGCCCCGATTTGTTCAGTATCATTAACTGCCAATACTGTGTACATCTGGAGATAACTGGTGGATGAATAAAAACACCCATTATATTTGTTCATTTTATATAAGATATAATAAACCTAGTTTTTTCTGTTGGTGTTGTTTGTAGCATCTTAGGGGTGAGACGTAGTTCAGTGGTAAAGCACTCGCTTGATGCGCGGTCAGTTTGGGATCAACTCCTGTCAGTAGGCCCATTGGGCTAATTCTCGCTTCAGCCAGTGCATCACAACTGGTATATCAAAGGCCATGGTATGTGCTATCCTATGGATTGTGCATATAAAAGATCCCTTTCTGCTAATCAAAAAGAGTAGCCTATCAAGTGGTGACAGCGGGTTTCCTCTCTCAATATCTGTGTGGTCCTTAACCATATGTCCGATGTCGTATAACCGTAAATAAAACATTTTGAGTGCGTTGTGAAATAAATATTTCCTTCCTTCTGGAGCATGTTTATTTTTCTGAACAAACAAGAGCCATTTTGACTGGAAATCATATTAACCAAGCAATGACTGGGCTTATAAAACTGAATATGTGTTTATTACACCGCGGTGACGGAGATAGCCGTGAGAGATTTTTCATATCCCACAATGTGAGATATGCTTTTTGAGAGGTCATGACCTCCAATCACATGATCCACAGAACTACTTAAACTCATTCATAAACAACATGCAGAAAAGTCAGTGATGGACTTTGAATAGTGATTGTTATATTATAGTTTATTAAACTAATATTCTGTTTACTAATAGTGTATGTTATTTGTTTTTATTATTTTTATTTTTGGGATGGAGGGACTCTATGACATTGCGAAAGCATAAATACCTTAATAGTATAAAAAGAGTGCATAGGCAAAGAAGGGTTATGCGCTCTGAATCACTCCGCTGTTTTGTTTACATTCAGTGTCCTGTTTAGTGAGAGACAAAAAATATATTTGGCGACTCAAATTACTAATGTAGCGCGTTGTAATAAATAGAATACTATACTCGTCCCCGTGAGAGACCGTTTATATTACAACTCGTGTGTTTACGATCGTACATAACTCGCTTCCGCTCGTGATGTACGATCGAAAACACACTCGTTGTAATATAAATGGTCTCTCACGGGGACTCGTTTAGTATTCTCTATATTAGTTTTGTTTTGTTTTGTTTAACGACGCACTCAACACATTATAATTACGGTTATATCGGCGTCGGACATATGGTTATGTCGAGAAAAACACCCAGTGGTTAGCTGACGGGGGGAATATGTGTATTAAGCAAATACAAGCTAAAACTTATCTTTCATTTTGCTGTTTAAAATTGTACAGTTATTACAACTTCCCCCATTGCTCCATAGCTTTTAATTAGTATTAATGTGTGAAGGAAATTAATTACTCTTAGTCTGCCAGAAGTAGAGATACACATCCTTTTGATAAGACAGGTAAAAAGTGCTTATTCTCCTATAAACATTTTATTAGTAAAGCTTCAGTCCCTTCTTAAAGTGTGATCCTAGGACTTTCAATGTTTGTGAATTGCAGAAGTTTGTTACATAAATAATTTTAGTTTATTTAATTAAAATACATAGAGGATACTCCCCGAGTGAATTGTGATATCATAATTTATATTAGCATGAGTTGATAAATATTAAATCTGAGGTTTGCCGAGGATTTTTATACTTTTATCAATGAGTGCTGATAAATTATATCACAAGACACAAGGGGGGTATTCTTTTTATCATCCATTATCATTCTTTTCATTTGCGACAGTTGTAAACTATGTCTGTAATGTGGGTTGAATGTCAGCAGTAGACTCGTTCACTAGCAGAACGGCAGTGGCATGACATCACTAATGGTAGGTTTAGCACTGAAACAAACACAGTGACGTAACAAAACATTGTCTTGTGATTAAAATTTTACCAATCACGATTATAAGAAGTGATATCTACTGCGGAGAATATCGCAGGAGATATCACAAATTATAGTGCTAGTGATATCTCCTAAAAAAAGCTTTTAATGGATGATAAATATGCATATGATGCTTTTCAAGTTGGTTTTATCATACAAACTGTATAAATGTACAATGGCACAAAGGGACAGGTTTTTAATTGGTCACTATGACTAAATGTATATAATAAAATAATAATAATAATAATTATACATGTGTGTGTGTATATATATATATATATATATTGTATCAATTGTAATAATTGTATCATGCGAGCCTATTTCATGAGATATTTGGGAATTAAGGCACAGTGACACACCAGATGGGGCTCCACATCACTTTCTTGTCATCAACAACATTGTACACAGTCTTCTACAACAGGGGTTGGGATTTAGCTCAGTCAGTTAAGTGCTTGTTTTAGGTGCTTATGTGGCAGGATCGAACCACCATGGTGGATCCATTCAACTGATTGGGTTGAGGTTTTTTTTCATTCAATTAGTTCACCACAACTGGCCAAAAAGCTGTAGTATGTGCTTTCCTGTCTGTGGGAAAGTGCATTAAAAATATTCCTTGCGGCTTTAGGAAAAATGTAGCAGGTTTCCTCAGATGACTACAAAGTCAGAATTAACAAATGTTTGACATCAATAGCTAATGATTATTTAAGCATTGTGCTCTAGTGGTGTCGTTAAACAAAACAATTTTATTTTTTTCTACAACTGATGTAAATCTACACATTTACATAAAGCTACATAATGTACTATGCTGACCAATTAAAAAGAGTGAAACCAAATCTTTACAGACATAATGAGTGTGCAAGTAAACATAGCTTAAAAGTTTTGATGCATATGGTGTTATTATACTGGTATGTGTAAGTGTGGGCCTACCCAAGTATACTTAGTACCTACATATAGTAGTTAACTCATACAACTGACAAATGTTTTTCATCCATGATAATTACAATATCATATTGTAGTTGTACTTCTATCATATAGGACAACATTGCATTTGACTCGGCCACTGGATTGCTTATAATGTTTACCTTCATCACAGAATCTCTTGCAGAGACAAATACAAACATTTTGGTCAAAAGTCATGTTTAATAATTTACACCTGCCCATCAGAGGAGAGCAAGTAATGCCATTGACACACTCATATCACTCTTAGAAGGTGCATTTTAGATATTAGCAAATTTAATGTATCATAGTAAATCTATATGACAGATAAAGAAATCTAGTAACCCATTATACTAGCACTAAGGTCCAGTCCTGGGTACTAGGTGACTGTGGTATGAAATGACTCTAGCTATTATTTCTAAAGATAGATCCTTAATGTAACAAAAATAATAATAATAATAAATCCAAGACAAAAACATCTGACATAATGTATTTGTCAAGCTTCATTTTAATTCCCATATACATTTACATGTATTTAAAGTTGTGTAACTTACACATGAACACAATGAACGTTTGCACCATATTAGTACACCCCCAACTCCGGTCTCCTTATCATTAAGGTTGTCATAATAGACCGATGCATCATGATAAACTGTTGATGACCATACGATATACAAAACCCTTGCTTGTGTATTGATTTTTATTTGACCTCCTATCCATTCCTATATTCCATATTCATTTACAATAAGTTATTTCCTTCAAAAAAAGAGGGAAATTTCACTGTATCATTCCACTAAGTATAATAACTTCATTTATTTGTTTTGTTTTCATTTCAAGTGGAAGTTGTTAAAAAGTAGTTGAATAAATTGTGATTTTTTATTAATTTTTGTTTTTTTTAATTTTAGGCCTGAAACTAACCAAGCAACTACATGTGTTAAAAGAAAACATGAAGAATCTGTGGACAAAGACAACATACCCACTATTAAGAAGAAAAAGAAAAAATGTATATTGGACCATCAGAAGGTTGCCGATTTGTTTTAGCAAACACCAAGTAAAAGTAGAAGTTAAAAACATTCACATGATTGGTTATCGTAAACATTACTGTGATTGGAGTAAATTAATTTTATGACCAAGAAACAATGTATGTAGTGCAAATGTGATCATGTGTCATTGTTTCCAGATTGCAATGTACACTTGAAACACATATTTGTATAAAGAACATTTTGTGATTAAAATGTTTTGCCTACACTAAGGTTTACTGTTATTTTGCTTATCTTGCTTATCAATACTTTGTTTTTGTTGCCTCACATACAATGAATAATATGAGTTAGTAGAATGGTTAATATTTGGTTAAAGTGTTGTTTACATTTTCTACTCTTGAATTGTTTAATGGATGATATTTATATCTGGTCTGGCATTTATGAAGTGAAAAGTTTTCAACTGCACATGCCAAGCTCCATAAATGTGATCCAAGGTCAAAGTCATTTAGAATTGGATAAAAGTGTTTTTGATTACATTTTACTCTAAATTTAGTGTGAAATTATTTGTGGATGGCTTTCATATTAAGTAAGAATGTAAACAAAGTCATATTTGGTTCAAGGTGAGTCTTTTGTGTGTTCATCCCCCTACCCCTCTTCTATTCCAGTGTGGTCAGGTCATTTGGAAGTAGGTTAAAATTTGTGACATTTTATCATTTTAAAAGATGGCTTTAATATTTGTTAACAGTTTGTTCAGAAAATGAGTCCTGCATCTGCACACATTCAGTACCATAACCATGATGTAAATTAAGGCATGATCGTTTGGAACTGAAAGTTTCTCTAATTGTGTTTTACCTGTAACTTGGGAATATTTAATGAATGGCTGAAAATATTTGGTAATTCCAGAAAGTGAGTCTTTCAACAACACAGTTCTTGGGCATGTAAAGTCACGGTTATCTTGAACTTTGGTATGTTTTTAATTATAACTAGTGCGATACATATTGTATTGTGACCCAAGTATCGTTACAGCTCTAGGTACCTGACTGGGTAAACACCATGTATTTATTGACATCCTGTTCCAAATGAAGAGCATTCCCAGTAATCTGTCCCGGGGTGGTAGTGCCTGCCCAAGAGTGCAATGTGGTAAATCATAGGATGAATATAAACGAGATCAAGCTCTGTCGATAACAAATCCCTTCCTTAGACCCATTCTCCGTGTCTGTGAGATCGTGTACCAGTATATAAAATTTATCTTGATGCAAATGGGAACAACATTGCAGATTTCCTCATAGTCTATATCTCAAAATCATCAAATGTTTTAATGAAACATAATGCATCGTTTGACAGTTATTTTGCTTTGTTATGTAGTCAGTTTAAGGTGGTTTATTTTGAATAGAAAAATAATCTAAACTTGTTCTTTAACCTGGTTTATTGGGATGGCTATTATTATAAATATTGTAGCACAGCTTTCCAGAATGTCCGAATTCCGAAAAATCACCAGACCGGTGTGCTCGTTCTCTATTTCCAAGAGTAAGGGTCTGACGTGTTGCGATGCAGCGTTATGTATTACGTAGGTACTGCATGAGGGTGAATTCAGTGGAATGAAGTAGAATGGCTGGGCTCGTTACATACACCATGTAAAAGCTTTTAGTTTTGGGTGAAATTGAAACTGAGGTACTTTTGGCATTTCTACACCGTTATGAAAATTTGAATGTAATCTTTCTAACATTTGAAGTTATACGATTTACGTGTATTAGGGAAGGACATCTCATTTGACCGTCTTTCGTAACATAACTCTATCTTTTCTTTCTTTTTCAACCATCAGAAATAGGCCTGTGCTATTTGCACTGTTTTTAGTCACTGTATTAGAGAATGTAGTTTATCAATTAGGCGAATAAGTGCTATCAAGTATGCATTATGTGTACACTGACTGGGATGTTTTCTTATTTCGAGTTGGCATATAACATTTTCTTTCTTATCACTGACATGGAAACTGGTTATTTATCGTCTGCCTAGTGCTCCCCCGAGAAAGTAGTATTCTGGCCATCGTGCTCGATATACTTTCCGTGTGACCGGTCTCCGCGCTCTGGCTTCAGTTGGTGGTTTATCTGATGTAGGGGTAAAAGACCGAAGATTGGAAGATCTCAAATACGAATACAAGCATCCACCCAGCGGTAAACCCGCCCGGCCCACTAATGGACACACTTGAAATCGTTTGCGACGTCGGCTTTGCTCTTGTTCCATCATCCTGTGTAGCATCTGACTTCGTTTAATTGCATAATTCTGAGGCTCATTTGGTAAACGTCTGTCTTGAAAGTTAGTAATTTGAAACTCAGGAATAGACTGAGAATATATTTTGGAGAAAAATAGTATTTGTCTTCGTAATCGTTTTTCGTGGATATCTCCAATACCTCTTCTAAGTGTCTTCGTGTCTGCAGATTTCTCGACTGATATTTCGAACTGTATTAGGTTTTGTTGGTGAGAGAAAATATCGCCAGCGTCATCAACAGAATGGGTACTCCAGCCTGCTACTACAACGACAGAGACGATGATGACGCGCACTGCCACGCGGTCCAATACTTGGTTCTGTAACAAACATAAAGATAATAGTTAAAGCTTGGTTAACAAACTCTAAATGTTCATTACAAAATGTTGACTGCTACTAGTTCACTAGGGTAAACGTCTGCGGTCCCATTTTTAATGTTTTGACATTTCCTTGGACCCGACGAATTGATAAAAGAAGATCAAGCCTGATGCTTATATAACGTTCAAAGTCTAGACTCGAGACTGCTAAGAGTCTAAAACTCTAAAACCATGGGAAGTTCGTACAAATTGTATTTATGTGACTTCATTTTTTAAGCCATGATTTTGAAAAAAAGTATGTATTTCAGACACGGGAAATAATTACCGTTCTGCCGCCTAATGTTTCTCCTTTTTTTAAAAACGCTGTAGCTCTATTTGTATTGACAAATAGAATATGGTTAGAGGATATTCAAGTATCATTAAAATTTAACTATGTAATGACAGCGTAACATTAATATATCATGTATTGTACATTCAGCAAAACAGTTACTTCTTGAGCAGTTTTTGGACTAACCTATTAAAAAAGAAAAAATCGTCTGTTATGAAAAATCAATTTGGTAATGACATAACTAAGATGTGAATCTTTGCTAGCGGTTCTGCTACGCAAATCACGTGAACGTTCCACGCTATCAATCGACGCTAAATCCAACACAGTTTGAAATTATGCAGAAGTGTATTCTAAATTCTTGTCACCAGTTCGGTTACCATCATTCGAACGGAAACTAAAGCAAACCAATAAGGTAAAGGACCTAAGTTTTGGACGTCGTCGTGTGATGTCAGCATTTGAAGATCGCATCCTCTGCTTGGTTAGGCGATAACCTTAATTTGCCACAAGCACCTTTCTAAATGAGAACTGGATGCTCCACGGACGCTGAGAAATCAACTCAAATCAGGATTGAGGTTAAGAAGATTGATCATGTGTGCCATGTTGTCTGATCGCCCTCACAGGCAAGTTTTGGCGTAGTGTTTGACGAAACGTGGCTGGAACCTGAGGACGTCGAGGAAGATGAGAGCAGGTTGTTGTAGCGTGTCATTGACGAACGTATTTGGGTCTGGCAGCAAAGAAATGCAGCTTACACACCAAGAGACAGTCGTCCCACAAGTGACTTTGGTGGATCAAACATGTCTGCAGTTTGGACATGGTCAATGTGCAGGGGAATATGACGCGAGACAGGTACTGACGTCAAATGCTGAAGCCGTCATCTGGGTAGCCTACTTGGCGGCTATACCCTCTTTTGATAATTTAATCACATAAATAACGGCTATTTAAATAGTATTTTAGAAACATCTTACAGCTTACATTCTCAAGTTACGTACTAATTTTGTCAATAATACCCAACTGTATTATTAATTCCTAAAATATCATGATTGTTGTCCTTATTTATCGACAACCAATTACTCTTTCAGAAAAATAGCGCAAAAACCCCTCCTTGCTACAGAAACGTTGACAACAGTTGTGTGTGTTTTGTATGTTGTAGGGTGTGGGGTATGTATGACTGTCGGGTTTGTGTATCTGTGGTTTGTATGCATAAATATGTATGTATGTGCGCATGTGTTGGAGTTGCGGGAGGGCCTGGGCGGATCCAGCTTTTCTAATAAATTACACACGGTTCACATGGACCATAATATGATAGTACAACAACAGGGACGCTGGCATAATAATAATAATAATAATAATAAACCTAAATAAATTTGTTTAAAAAAATCCTAAATAAAAGGGGGCACTTCTTAAATTGGGGGTGGAGT
>JAECMU010240355.1:0-14239 GCA_016106625.1 Dracogyra subfuscus | reverse complement strand
CCCCCCCCCCCCCCCCCCAACTTTCTGTCTTGGACAAAAGAGCTTGCTTCGCAAGCCCTTGTGCCCACGACAGGTGTGTGCTACAACAGCTTGTTCTGAATGTGCACGTTAAACCCTATAACATGACATCAGCCACTTAGAGGTTGAAATGGTGACATTACTGGTTAGTTGTGAAGGCAGCCGACGATAATATTTTTGCCCCACATCTTGGAAAAAGATGGTCTTCATTGATATATATAACATATACACCGGTTACATGTCATACAGTTGTATTGATGAGCTGTATGTTTGTTTTAAAATTGGTTACATGACTGGTTATGTAACATGTATACTGGGGACAAAGTTTGTTTTGTTTAATGACACCACTAGAGCACATTGATTTATTAATCACCAGTTGTAGGTTGTCAAACATTTGGCAATTCTGACATATAGTCTTAGAGCGGAAAACCCACTAAATGTTTGAATCAGTAGCAAGGGATCTTTTATATGCACTATTCCACAGACACAACAGCACATACCACAGATTAAGAACCATGCATACAAATAATAAAAGGAAACCTGCTACTAGTACAGTTATAACTATAAAGCAAATGATGAGGCAAAGGGTATTTTTACGGAAAGAAAATCTGCCCAGCATTTGTAAAAACAGAATTAATTTGAAATTGTTAACTGCAAGCAAAACCATACAGATTTAATAAAACAAAGATCTGTTTTAATAGAAGTAAAAGTATATTTCATTTAACAACAGCACTAGAGCAATTGATTTATTTAATCATCAGCTATTGGACATCAAACATTTGGAAATGTTAACAGTCTTAGAGAGAAAACCAGATACATTTTTCCATTTGTAACATGAGATCTTTTTATATGCATCATCTCAGACAAGAGAGCACATACCACAGCCTTTGATATACAAGTCGTTATGCTCTGCCTACAAGCAGCATGGAGCAAGAAATAGCCCAGTGGATCCTCTGACTAGGATCGATCCTAGACTGACAGCACATCAGGTGAGTTCTATACCACCCCTTGTTTTAATAGCAAAATACCCAATGGTTTTGAGCAAGTCAAAATAATTAGCACATGCTGCTTTCCAATGACTAATTGCAAGCTCTTCACGAAAACCACTATGGTAGTTCCAACTGGTAGTACTATCTCAAACCCCACATAAGCAAATCTGATTGCCACGTGTTCAATTATAATACCACTGAAAGGTTTTCTCCTTCCTATGTAAAACCAACCATCGAAATGAGCACGTTTCTCTATGCTTCATTATTTTAGCTCTGCTGTACAGCAACACAAATAAATTGTCAGTACAAAAAACTTGCTATTAAATATAAAATAATAAAAATAGCCCATTCATACCTGTGAAGAAGCAGATGTGAAGATAACAACAAGGAATCTTACACACTAGCTGTATTGTGAATGTACGTGTGGATCAAATCACATTCAGTCTGCTTTATATGCATCAAGAACAAATATCTAGGCTGAAATCCTTAACACAAACAAACAGGATACAAAACAAACAGGATATTATGTCGGTACACCAAATTTAATTCACAATTAATGATCGACCGTCAAAATACTGAAAGAAATAGACTGGCTAGTGAAAGTAGGGAAAGGAATATTTTAATATTACAGTCATGCGTCTCTGCACACACTTCAAAGCACAACTTTAATGGGCAATTTGGGGCAGGGACATTGAGGGGCAGGCAGTGAGAAACTCCACAACTGGGGGGAGCGGACAGAGAGGACTATAGATTTCATCTCTGTCCTGTCTGTCCATCAATCCCACATTTCTCAAACTTAGACAGTCACAAACTTATTTAAATGGCAGAGGATTAATAACAGCTGAGTGCATGGGCAGCATAGCCCAGTGGTACAGTGCCAGCCTGATGCGTGGTCGGTCTAAGATCGATCCCTGTCAGCTAACCACTAGGTTTTTTTCTCTACATAATCATATGTCCGACGCCGATATAACCGTAATCATAATGTGTTGAGTGCATCATTAAACAAAAAAAAACAAAAAAATAAAATAAAAAATAACAGCTGTTACATAACTACTATTTCATGCACAACTACTTTTGTTTTGAAGTATCAATATGTAAATTGTTTTTATAGAATTTCTCCGGAAATGTACTCTTCCGGTCTTGTAAAATACATTACATATGTTTCTTAAACAAATGACACATGTGAGTCTTGACGTGTACACAATTAAAGACTAGAATTCATCCGAATTAAATAACTCGCCTGCACCATATACTATGCATGTCACTCATAGATACAGTCATAGATGTTTATCACTATGGAAGTTAAAGAAACATTAATTAATTTAATAACGTTAAAATTATTTTTATATTATTCAGATGAATAAAGATACAACTTAATTTGTGAGAAATTGACATAAATGTGAAAACAAGTTAGGTTACGTTGTATCTGATGAAATCACCTTTGTCTTGTTGAGGGGGGTGGGACGTTGCCCAGTGGTACAGCGTTCACTCGATGTGCCGTCGGTGTGGGATTGATCCCCATTGGTGGGCCCATTGGGCTATTTCTCGTTCCAGCCAGTCCACCACGACTGGTATATTAAAGGCTGTGGTATGTACTACCCTGTCTATGGGATGATGCATATAAAAGATATCATGCTGCTAATCGGAAAGAGTAGCTCATTAGTGGGTTTCTTCTCTCAATATCAGTGTTGTTCTTAACCTATGTCCAATACCATATAACCATAAATAAAATGTGTTCCGAGTGCATCATTAATTAAAACATTTCCTATTCAGATGAATAAAGATACAACTTAATCTGTGAGACATTGACAAATATGAAAACATGTTAGATATAATGTAACCTGACGACATCACTTTATATTGGTACTTTGTCTTGGTAAGAGTTATTGTTTATGGACTAAAAATAATTGAAAATAAAATATTTAGAATTTTTAACATTATTATTAGATGATTAGATGTATGTCTGAAATTTAATTTGCCGATTCAAACTTTGTTCATATTCTATGAAGATAAAAAGAAATAACAGACAATCCTTAATTGTGATCAACAAACATAGGTGCAACCGCAAACCAAGTTTTATTGTCGTAGCATTAATTGGGGTTATTTTTAGCAATGGAGCTAAATGTAAATTTAACATTTAAACTAAATGTAAATGTTGACACTGTCGCCAAAGTTGTTACAACAACTGTTTCTATTGACAGATTTTTTGTTCCAGCCAGTGCACCACAACTAGCACATTAAAGGCTGTCGTATGTACTACTCTGTCTGTGGGATGGTGCATATAAAAGATCTCTACATGCGTATAGCTACATAAAGATTATAAAATCACTCATTTGACCTCTAGGTCATCGTGTAATGTAGCTAAAATAACAAGTAATAGTTTTCCTCCTTAATTTTTATGGACTGCAGAATAAAGATAATAACTAGCTTAAAGCCTACCGCAGACAACAGCTATTAGCTGAGCAAAACGTTTCTTGAGACTTTTTGCTCAACTGATAGCTCTGACCAATTTCACCACACACAATGAGCTAAATGCTGAGCTATTTTGCTTACGACTGTAGCCATAACGACTGTAGCCATAATGACTGTAGCGATAACGACTGTAGCCATAACGACTGTAGCCATAACGACTGTAGCCATAACGACTGTAGCCATAACGACTGTAGCGATAATGTAATGTACATGTTTTCATTGGTCAGTAAATTCAGCTCAGCTGATACTCACATAGCCAGCACACAGTGAGATTTTTGCCATGCATAGTTATTTTCCTCATGACCACAAGAGACGAAAATTGGAGATTGGAGATTGGAGCAAAATGTCTCATGTAACTTTGCTCTTGTGTGCGATTGGCTTTATCCTGTTCAGGCTAAATGAGAAATCCTACTTTTAAACCCTCGCAGAATTGACCATTGTTATCTTCACAGGATAAAGCCAATATCCTACATCATTAACTATTTATTATCTATTTACTTAGGAATATGTTAAATGAAAACTACTTTTTCTCATTGTATATTTGAAATATTATAATATATTATTTTGCATTTAATATTTATTACACACATAAATACATTTAAAACTACTATAAAAACATGTTTTAAAAAATCCATGAAATATACAACTTATATAAAATTTGCAATGGATTTCCTAGAACTGACTACAACATTTCTCAAGTTTTGAGATGATAAACTTGAAATAGAAAGTGATTCAAAAAGTGTAGCAGACTTTGTCAACATTACTAATTACCGACACTAATGTACGATGCTTAATTACAATAATTTTAATCAAGACTAATGTATGCAATAATTGTTATCAAGACTAAAACACATGTACAATTTCGATTGGTTGTTAATAAAGCACACTTTGTTTTGTGCGTCATTGCAATGATGAGCATTAGTGAGCATTAGTGACAATTAGTGATGGCATTTGTGGGTAGGCCTATTACAATTATCAAAACATTCAGCCTTAAAGGTAGAGTAAACTCCAACAAAAGCCTTTTGTATTGGAAAGATGCATACCTAGACCACCAACACAATGTCATACTGACAATTTTTCAAATGAAAAACACTTAATTTTAGAATTAACAAAACCCCCATGATTATTCTTGCTAACTGGGGGCAGCCATTTTGTTTCTTTTTTGTGACGTCCGGTGGTATAGCTTGGGGCAAAGTGTTGTCAGCTCCGTCGAACTTCTCTATTATGCACAATGTAAACAAATACTAATTTATGACATGGTGCTTCACTTTCATTAACCTGACTTGTGAAACAACATAAATGACTTGATAGCATAATAAACTATTTAACTAAATATATTTCAATTTGCATCAATATAATCAAACAAAAAATGCATATTATTAGACCTATTGGTAGGATACATTCAAGCAAAAATTACCACTCATGATACCCAAGTGATAATTTTCTTTTCGTTGGGACTACGTAATTGGTAAGTTTTGTGATTTTAGATGGGAAAGTCTACTTAATCAAGGGTTTTACAGAATTACTTACAGTAATAAAGGGGGACAGCTGGTAAAGTCTATTATAATTTGAGGTTATCACACAATACCCTGTGATCTTAATAAAAGAGGCACCTCTTTTTTTGTGTATGTCTAGACACTGTGTCTGGGGTGGGGACAGTCTAAATATACACCTGCCAATCAGGAACCACAGGTAGAGGCCACGGAAAGAAATGACCAATTAACTAAGAAAAGACTCCGATTATTATTTCAGTATGTGGATTAATTTAAACTATAATACTGTTATTTCAACACTTTGACATGGTGGTTTATTTTGTATTAAATATAATATATTGCTAGCTTACTGGCTTGACATATTACAGACTATTGAGATGCATCTGCAAAAATCAGGTATGTTTTATTTCTTCAGTTCAAAGACTAATTCCTGACGTGACACGTGACATATTACGTAACCTCCAGCTCGCCAAAGTGCGTATTCACTGGGATGGTACAAAATGGCTGTGCCCGTTATATATAATAGCCATCATATTTAACCGTTTTATTAATTAACTATACACTTATACTTATTGATATTAAGCAATAATGTGCAATATGTATTGTTGAATATGCATACCAGGTCAAATGCCTTGATTGTCCCTTTCTTTAATTTACTCCCTGACTAAGAAGTCATTGTTAATTAATAAATGTGATATAACAATTAAAGAATTATGACAGCATGCAGGGTATTGTACTGGTGAAGAAAACAATACAGCATTGGTTAATAGACAGTGGCATGACGTCACTAATGATACGTTTAAGCACTGAAACATACAATGATATAACAAAATACTGTCAGTCTACATAAACTATAGCCATAGTCTGGTTTTATTTTTAAAAACTATTTTTCATATATAACTTTTTGTGTGTGTCAATGTAGGAAAAATGGTGTACTTTCATTTTAGTCCTAAAATGACCAGCAATCACAGGACTGTCATTTTAATTTCATATTCAACAAAATATCACATATCTTAGTGTAGTTCGTCACGTTTGACAGACAGGTCATGTTATAACATTAGTACGTATCAGTACATAGAGATATGTGGGAATAATGACCCCCAAACCCACTCCACCCACACCACAATTCTCCACCCTGACCCCAGCCCCACCCACAATAGAAGTTTTGATGGAAAATAATGTTAATTGTATGGTTTGTGTTTTTAAGTACTTGTTGATCATTGATTTATTGTGGAATTTTAATGAATTTTTATCTATGTATGGAGCATTTCAAAGAATGTTTCGCCATCATAAATAGCTTTTGGATTCAGTACTTTATAAATTGGCATGTTTTTCTTTTTATACACACATTAATTGTATGATGATTTCTTTTCTTTGGTTGGCTATTCATAATGATGAATGGTGCATAAAATTAACATACTGCTTTTTAGAACCTAACCACAAGACAACCGTAACTCAAAACTTTATTTATTAAACAACTATCCTTAATTAAAACTGTTATAGAGATAAATAATTATAATGACCAGTGAAAACACCTCATATACTACACATCAACCAATAAGTGTCAAACTGAAGTTGTGAAAGTCAAATTACGGCCAGTTTGGCTGTGTTGATTGGTCAAGTGGACCACCTTATTCATCCTCTATGTTTATATATACATGCAGTTAGAGACTATAGAGCATTTTTATAATTACATGATCACCAGGCCTGTGGATTTTTCAAATGCACCTTTCCCAGCCTGAAAAGGACAACCTCCATTGAAATACAAAACATTTAAACACAAAACATTTAAATACAATACTTTGAGAACGTGTCTGTCTAATACTGTAAAAATGTCAATTGTTAGTGATATAGTTTAAATGTAGACATTATCGACTTTTGATTAATGCCTACCACTGTACTGTAAGGAAAAAGTGTTGAAATGGTCTGACTGATTTTATCTGTAGCACGTTTCAGAAAGTACCACCATTACAGATAATTGAATACAAGAGTGTACGGTAACAGATGGGACTCATGCAAAAAATAAACACCCAGTGCATTCATATTCCATTAATTGAGATGTATTATAAATTGTGGTATTACTTAAGCATGACAATTATTCTGATAATTGGTATGTGTCATGTGTTTCGAAATTTTGGTTTCTGTTAAAACAGGCATAACAACACTATTTGACATGTTGTTCATTATTTGCATTTGAAGCAGTTTAATACAGTCTGATTTAGAAAAGAGTACCTCATTTAAATAATATATATATGTATGTATATATGTATGTATGTACATGTATGCACTGAATGGTCTGTTACCATTTCCCATTACAACCAGTGGAACTGATATAATAAATGTCAGTTTTTATCAATACTTGTTTTTTTTATTGTTATGGTAACAAAAAACGGCAAATGAAAACAGGATGGATTTAAATCAAAATAAATGTTCTGTTTGATATATTATATGTTTTTATCAATACTTCTTTTTTTATTGTTATGGTAACAAAAAACGGCAAATGAAAACAGGATGGATTTAAATCAAAATAAATGTTCTGTTTGATATATTATAGGTTTTTATCAATACTTGTTTTTTTATTGTTATGGCAACAAAAAACGGCAAATGAAAACAGGATGGATTTAAATCAAAATAAATGTTCTGTTTGATATATTATATGTTTTTATCAATACTTGTTTTTTTATTGTTATGGTAACAAAAAACTGCAAATGAAAACGGGATGGATTTAAATCAAAATAAATGTTCTGTTTGATATATTATATGTTTTTATAAATACTTGTTTTTTTATTGTTATGGTAACTAAAAACAGAAAATGAAAACAGGATGGATTTAAATCAAAATAAATGTTCTGTTTGATATATTATGTGTTTAAGTGAAGTTACTCTTACTGTTTAGAAGGTATAATATTTGTGTAGTACAATTATGTAGAAAGTTCTGGACAAGTGAATCTAGGGTAATATAATCGCCTTGTGGGCAACTCCACACCATTACAGGGTGACAACTACATGTAGGTCAAATATTTTTATGTACTAAAAATATATACTAACATACTGCAAGCATTATTGGCCGACTTTTTATACATACTAGACCCATATGGCTTTAATCAGCAGTTAAAGAAATCTGTACACACTGTTGTGCATTTTAACAGTTATAAATGAAATCAGTAATACAGTCACATTGAGTATTTCAAAAGGCCGACACTTAATCTTAAAATCAGACTCGTGGAAAGTTTGAACAAAAGGTTATTTAAATCAAACAAACTGACAATATACATGTATCTTCTTTCTATGGAAGGGTGTTTCAGTCTTCAGTATTATGTCCCTTGGAATAATAGTAGTAAAGGACACTGTGACATGTCATATCCGAGTAATGTGTTAACACAACAAAATGCACTTTTAATGTAGAAAACACTTAAGAATAGTGAAACTCTTAATATATATATATGCTTACAAAATAATAACATCTGAAGCAAAGTCTTAAGATAATACCTTTTTTTAAAATCTCCATCTAAACAGCTTACCTATTTTAAAAATCCATTAAGTTAAAGAATTATGTCTGTATATAGACCTGTATCAGTTTCTTTTGAAAACATTTCTCTGAACTGATTTAACAACTGAATAGAAACATTCAAGTCCACATTAATGGTAAGGTTGATCGGTCTAGTCTGTGTGATTTGATTTAGTGATATATACACCCTATTATCCCCATGTAATCTGTATCGGTCTTAGAACAGAATCTGTTTTGTTACTACAGATACTCAGGATGTGTCTTTCTTTCAACTCATTTGTTTTCATCAGACTGCTCAGATTCAATTGGAAATGGGTGAGGAAAGATAACAGTATCAATTTTTTTATATATAGCATACTGAGCTACATAAGGACTCAGTGATTGAAAACCAAGTGAGATATTTCTCAGGAGAGAATGGACCCTATTCTGGTAATTATTTTCACCAGGTCAACCTTTTCTTTTAAATATTATTGGATTTTACAATGTGAACTTCAATTTGTATCCAGATGTTGTTCACAACACAGGCACATGAACTGGTTATTCTAGTACAATGAAATATATGTTTCATATTTGTTAAAACACACATACCTTTGAGAAGTAATGATTATGGAGATGAGCTCTAGTCTACATGTATATGGTCATGTTATTTCCCTGATTCAACACAACAGACTATTTTCACTCTTATTGTATTATATCCAAACATGTTACAGATTTCTAGATTAAGTGTCCATTTTCATAAAGAATGATAAGATTTATTTTACTTCTGTTTGAATTACTGAAAAGAAAACCATTTCTTCTATACCTAGATATTCCTTTTCCCAGGGCATCAGGTGGTCAGTGATTTTCAAAGGAATATGTTGTAGGTCACACTGACGATATTACACATGCATACAAATCAACAGTTTTCATTAACCCAATATGATCTGAAGATGGCATCAATGAATGCTTTGAATTTCATTTTGCTCAACTTCTAAACAGTTTTTAGTGGTCAACTACTACAGCAACAGTTGATTTAGATTTAATTTTTAACATTGTTTACTGCAATCTTTTGATGAAAACATGTTTGAAATAAGGAATTGACTTGCTTATTTCTTCTTCAAACACCAAACAATGAAACAATGTCACTCTGTATAATTTTACCACATAACTCCAGTTTCATACAAACTAATACCATTTTGTCAACTGCTATTAACTATTCCCTTTATCATAAATAATGAGTAACCAACAACTTACCAATTTAATTGACATATTCAAAATAATATATTAGAAGCAAATTATATATATATTTTTTTAATAAGTTGTGACTTTGGCTATGTTTAGTAGGACCAAATGGGGCAATCCATTGTACACTTTGTATTAAAATAATAATTATATATTATTTTTAGGCAAAGTTGTAATCAATTACATACAGAAGAATTATTCAAAGATAACTGAATTGAGTTATAATTGTTTAATGCCCTCCTGTATTTATGCAAATTACGTGGTAAACCCATGTTCTTGAAATAAACTGAATATCAGCTGCCGCATAATTCTTAAATTATCTTTGGTTTCTCCCATCCGTAATTAATATGCCTAATATTGTATGATAATTACAATAGTACACATTAATCTAGTAATATGTAGATTCATGTTTAAATGTTTTGTCAGACAAGTTAGTTTATATATGAAATGGTAATATTTCGTAAATGTAGAGTATATCGTACAGGGTTAGTAATTCTCTGCCATTTGACTTCAAAGCATCTGAGTATTTGTAAGTTTCAACATTTCATATTATTTTATTTTTTATAATGTTTAAAGGTAATATAATTATTTAAGTAATATAGTGTTAGGTTTTAGTAAGTGTTTATTAAATATAAATGAATATCCTAGATCCATTACAGTTCAGTGATTATCCATATTCCATTTCCAACATGGCTGCACTCATTAATTAAAAATGTGTTTGACAAATATATTTAGTGTAGGTTGTAATACAGAAGAGTTCATATGTTATGATTTTGTACATAAAGTACTGTTAGTAAAAGTATACTGTAAAACAAAACCTTCATATCCCCTACACAATTAGCAAAAGTTGTTTTCTTACAGATTACTGGTTTAATAATTTCATTTAAGTTTATGATACATTTATGTGGGTGAGAAATGATGTTTTTAAAATAAAGCGAATGTCAGCTGCTGCGTAATTGTTGAATAATCTTTTGTTTTCTCCCACCGCCATGTTAGCCAGCAACGAATCCATTAGGCAGTAACCAGTATTTGTTTATAATACTGTGCCATATGGGAAAATTTAGTGAGACCTCCGAGAATATTTTCAGAGTAAAATGAAAAGTGCACATAGTAAACACCTTGCAACTCTGTCTACTGACCAGCAACGCATTCTTTTCTATGCACTTCCACCACAGACGTACAGGACCATTGCTTTTGATGTGTACTAGTCATAGGAAACTGGTCATGAGTTTTATTCAGGCATGCTATATAGTTAAGTGCATTTAAAAGGAGAACTCATAATAATATAACAGTAAAACATTAATAAAGAAGAGACAGACAGACCTATAAAGAAGGGCATGACAAATACGACAACATCTGTAGATAGATATCTATAAGTGTGATGATTATACCTCCCTCCGTTCATATTCCTATTTTTTGATCAAAATATTGATTAACTGATTAACTGCCCACAAAAGCCTTTTAATGTTTATTTCAATCGGAGTCGATCCTTTTGATGTGTCCTTAGCTTATCAGTAGCATGCTGTTCCATAATTACACCAGCAGTAAATCGGTCAAATCGGCAAATCGGGTTTGAAGGAGTAGGGGCAGAGAGACGGTAAAAGAGGTGGACACTTTTTTTTCACAATCCTTATCAACAGAACAATTTTATTAACCAGGTTTAATAAAATCAACTTATTATAATTATTTAGTTTTCATTTACTGCATTTACACAGATTAAAAACAACAGGATATTTTAACCCCTGGAGGTTACAAATAACAGGATATTTTAACACAGGTCAAAAATAATAGGACATTTTAAACCAGGTTAAAACTGAAGCAGTAAATAAAGCTGGTTATTTTACATCTAGGTTAAAAATAGCATCTTTGGCCTTTGATGACATTAGCAGTAATCTATATGTCTCACACAACAATGTGAAGTGATAAAAAGCAGCACATATTGAACATCTTAAGGAAAAAAATCAATGTTCTCTTGAAATAAATAGTAGGGGCTACTTGCTTTAGACACATCTGGTGAATGGTGAAGAACTTGAAGCAAACCATGTGTGAACACATCTTCAAAGATATGTAACAAGCATTCTGGGAGTACTGTTAAAGCAATATATATGTATGTCCCCTACTATATAGGCCCAACAAATGTTAATATCTTCTTACTTCAACCGTCATAACTGTCAAATATGGATAAATTGCCATGAAAGTCAATCTTTATCTGTAACAGTACTTAATAAAGCTATATACAAGATTTCAGATCAATATCTTGAGGCATTGTGGGAAAAAAAATTTAAAGTCCGAAAAACTATATGTGGGAAAGACCGACACAGAGAGAAGGATGGAGATGACTTATAGTCCCCTCTGGTGGGACTGGTAGGGATTTTTATAAGTGTAAAATACATAGATGTTTTTGAAGTGATATTCTAGAATAATTAAGTGTAAAATACCTGTTTTTGAAGTGATATTCTAGAATAATTAAGTGTAAAATACCTATGTTTTTGAAGTGATATTCTAGAATCAGAAAACCATGTGACAGGGTCGGAGATTGGCCAAGTCAAAGTTAAAAAGTTAGTTTTTTTTTTTTAATGACACCTCTAGAGCATATTGATTTTTTATTTATCGCCTATTGGATAATCAAACATTTTGGTAATTTGACAGTCTTAGAAAACAACTTATAACATTTTTACATTAATAGCAAGGGATCTTTTATATGCATCATCCAACATACAAGATAGCATATACCATGACCATTGATAAACCACTTGCCAGGCTACAAAAGCATTCACAACATAATTTAACTATATTTTTTTAACAACGTCTATTAAATAGATAAAAGTTTGTTTTATATTGACACCACTGATTTATTAATCATTGGCTATTAATTGCATGTCAAACATTTGGTAATTCTGACAGAGTCTTAAGAGAGGAAACCTGCTATATTTTTTTGCGTTAGTAGAAATGCATCTTTAATATGTAGCATCTAGGGCTGTCAAACATTTGGTAATTCTGACAGAGTCTTAAGAGAGGAAACCTGCTATATTTGTTGCATTAGTAGAAATGCATCTTTAATATGTATAGCATCTAGGGCTGTCAAACATTTGGTAATTCTGACAGAGTCTTAAGAGAGGAAACCTGCTATATTTGTTGCATTAGTAGAAACGCATCTTTAATATGTAGCATCTAGGGCTGTCAAACATTTGGTAATTCTGACAGTGTCTTAAGAAAGGAAACCTGCTATATTTGTTGCATTAGTAGAAAAGCATCTTTAATATGTAGCATCTAGGGCTGTCAAGTTTATGTCATCTAAATTGGTTAATGTTTAACCAAAAATATTACTTGTTATTACTTCATCCGCTAATGTACAAGTTGTTTTAGAGTCACAACTCACTAGTGCTTTTAGTGTTTAAAAAAAAAACTAATTTAGATATGGTATTAGAATTAACTAGATGACTGTTACGATTCACAGATATGGTGATAAAATCAGGCTTGCGGGGAAACAAACTAAAGCAAACAACAAACAAGATGCTGTTGAAAGACTATTCTGTGGGAACTCTACATAACTCTTTAGCTTTAATTGCATAACCTTTGTATATTGAAGCATAAAGATTCAAAATTATAAGTAAAATTAAAGCAACCCATGGCACTACATAACAACCACCCAGTGTTGCCACTTCATGGGCTACTCTTTACAATTAGCAGCAAGGGATCTTTTATATGCACTATCCCACAGAAAGGATAGTACATACCACAGCCTTTGTTACACCAGTGGTGGAGCACTGGCTAGAACGAAAAATAGCCCAATGGATCCTAGACTGACTGCACATCAAGCGAATGCTTTACTACTGGGCTATGTCTCACTCCATATATTTAAGAATTTTTTTTTTTTTTTTTAAATTTTTTTTTTGTTTAACGACGCACTCAACACATTATAATTACAGTTATATCGGCGTCGGACATATGGTTATGTCGAGAAAAAACCCAGTGGTTAGCTGACGGGGATCGATCCTAGACCGACCGCGCATCAGGCGGGCACTGTACCACGTACTGGGCTATGCTGCCCTATATATTTAAGAAAGACTAAGATGTACCTAGAAACAGATTAATTATAACTGGTGTGAACTATTCTTCAAGTTTTATATTATATTGATTAACTAGCAGTTACATGTAGTTAAATATTAAGCTATTTAAATGGTATCGTTTTGTTTAGTAAGTTCTGTTTAAACATTAATAACATTTTGTAAACTTGACAGTCCTAGTAGCATTTTAAAGACAGGATAGTACATACTGTGCCCTTTATTACACCAGTTGTGTAGCACTGCCTAAAAAATAAGAAAATCAGCCCAATGGGCTCTATGACAGGGATCGATCCTAGAGACAAAGTGCACATCAGGCAAGCATTTTATCACTCAGCTATGTTTGTAGCATTTAATAACTGATGAATTATTTTGCTATCCGAACCTTGGTTTTTCTAAACTATGGGCAAGGTCTAAATGCACTATTTTATTGAGAATGAGTGTTTAGTAAGTTTGTTGTAAACTCAGTCTTTTG
>JAECMU010240311.1:0-16569 GCA_016106625.1 Dracogyra subfuscus | reverse complement strand
TGGTAAGGGTACCACACGAGCATACTGGTTCAAGTCCAATCCGAAGTTGGGATGACAGCAACATGAATACAATGGATTGCAAGTTGCTTGCGTGATACCTCACAAATAGTAGGTACAGAACTAACAAGTGTTTTGGAATGCAAGAAACTAACTCGGAGGCCAGAGCCTACGTTCACACCCCCAGTCTCAACTGATGAAATCACCTATCCAGATTCAGAATAAATGAGATCATCTATAACAAGTCTAGGAGTGGAGCACTTCAAGATAAAATGTCTGATCTGAAGGTTATTCCGCCTGGAAAAAGATTCCAGTCCACTGTGAGCATGGTGAGACTTATATGTAGTTGACAAGTCTCTAGAATAGCTTCCGACTTCCAAACTCAAATGTTTTGATGACATAACTGTGGTTGCTACTGTTGTAATATCACAAGCTATGTGTAAACACTTTGCATTCAGTGTCACGTCTTCTATACCATCAACTAGTTTCTGCTGTTCTCCTTCAGTGAGCAAACTAAGGAATTTGTAGAGTGGCTCAACAATAAATTCTTTCTGGGCATTCAAACCCATTTCATCAAAAGTGTAATATTCATTGTCCAGCTTATGTATCTTGAATATTCATTCATTCAATATTCCTTTGTGCAGATGGCAGCTGCATGGTGGAGGAGACTCATCATTAGTAGTTGATTCCACCAAACATTTCTATTACAGCTTGGACATTTTGGAGGACAGAAACTAGTTTGTTTGCCTTCCGAAGGGCATCACCAACTGGAATGTTACTTGAGCAAACAAGATCTGAAAGTCCATGTTGAGGGATGAATGCAGTACTAGGGCAATATGTTAACAGTTTTTGTTTAATTTTAGTGTTGTGTATCTCTCAACTGGAACTGCATCCATTGCATGCACTGACATTATCTCTTGATATTGAGACATCAAGGTTGAAAGCAGAAATACCTTATTGTTCTTGATATCTGGTGAAATTTCATCTATCAGCTTCTGTAATACTTTATCATGGATAGACTAAAATGATTTTCCAGACTGTTTATGCACCACATGTACATTATTTGGATTGACATATGATGCATAACAACCTTTCTTCTGGTGGTATCTCACTTCTATTGCCACCAAATCTCCATTTTGTACTTCTTCGAAACATACCAGCACAGTAATGTCATTTTGTTTCTCTGCTGCTTTCAAAATCTTACTGGACATGGATTCATTGCCTGTGTCCACAGAAGATGCAACAAGTGATCATTCAGATTTCTTCTTGTCAAAACAATCTATTCCACACAGAAAGCAGGGTTTTTTCCCCCACTTAAAACATGTACTCCCAATCAAATGACGTGTCAGCCGAGACTTCTGTATCACTTCTTTATATGAACCAGTTGCACTAATACCCATAGGCTGCTTTTCAACTATATGCTGGATATGTGTTTGACTTGTGTATGTTGAACAGCAGTTCTTGTGATAATTGACTGAGACGTTTTCTTGTTGTATTTCCTTTTCACATGCAAGTAATTGTTTTCCAACTTCATCTTGCCTGTTTCTACAAGCATTAAATAAAGTGTCTTATTCTGTTAATATCGGGTGTTATTGCTGGTTTCAACTTCTTGAAAGGGAGCTTGCAAAATATGCATAGTGTTACATCAAACCAGTCAATTTTTAAGCATTTTGATTCAGACCCAAGGGTAAACTCACCATCCATATTGAAATTCACATAAGGGGAAATCACTCTTAATATGAATTGGTTGGTAAACCCAGTGAAGATGACTGAAATATTTAAATATATGTTGTTCTAGCATATATCTAAACAAATAACATCTATTCTCCCACGAGAATAACATATACATTGCCCCACACATTTGTTGTTTAATTTGCTACATTATTTTGAGCTAACACGTGCCTGCTTGATCATAAATTGACATTAGCAAGGGAGGTAACTCTTGTTTCAAAACAATAATATAATCCAAGAGTAGCATTTTTATATATAGTAAGACATGAGTAACAACACCATAAAATTTCAGCTATTTTTATAAAGTAAGAAGGGAATTTTCTGAATTTAGAATTTAAAACAAGAAAAACCCCCACCTCAAAACAACATTGTTTTCGAACTTTTTTTTAACCCAAAAACTTAATATTTAATGTATTTTATTAATATTTCTATTAAGAACAATGTTTCTTGTCAATATAAATATGATTTAAAACTCAATATGAGCATTAGATTTTGAGTAGGTCCATGCCACAGCCAGTATACATTTGAAGGCTTAAAATCATAAAATTTAACTTTAGCAAGGGCAATAACTCTTGTTATGCAAAAATATTTCAATTAAGCTTCACAATAGCATTTAATGGTACACAAGTTCTAACATCATACAATTTCAGCTAATTAAATCAAATAATAAGGATAATGTGACTGTTTATGTTGATTACATGAGATTTCATTTCCCCAAAATTCAGGGAGGGGGTACCCCCAAATAAAGGTCAATATCTCAGCCCGCACTAAATTGCTGCAATGTCTTCATTGGTTTTCATAATCTACAGACCCAGACGAACATTTTGATGTATAATAACAAATGTTGTAATGCCGGTTGCACCCCTTCCAAAAATATCGGTCTCAGCTGCTCTACTATTGGAACCTCACTACTAAATCAGTGAGGAGAAGATCTATATCATTCAAATTAATATTACTGTTACATGAAAACATGTAGCCATTTTGTTTCTTCAGCAAGAACATCGTTCCTTCAGCTATGAAATTATCATTGTGGATGATGGAAGCAAAGACAGGACAACAGAGGTAGGTGATTGCAGTATTCACACTGGAAAGAATTTTAATTTATTTTAAGACTTGGACAAATTAAAAACTTTCAAGTTTATGCAAATTTTCATTAGCCAAACATACAAAGTATTTTAGTCAGTCTGCGTAACGACAAGTATCGAAGTTTAATTTTGTGGGACATGACAAGTGCTGCCTATTTGTTTAATAACATAAATTAGGGAATAGTGACAAACCAGTTAGGACACTACAGTGCTTGCTGGTTTTTGCTGTGATAAAATTTGAACCTTGTAACAAAAATTGTAATTTCTCTAAATTGAACACCCTTGGGACCAATTAAAATGTTTGGTTTTGAGGGGTGTTCGGTTTACTGAGATTTTAACAAAAAGCCTTTGCAACCTTTTTACTTTAACTATTGATATATCCAACATGAAAAGGTTTGTAAAATTGTATTTAAAAACCAACAATTTCCAAAGTAAAGTGTAAACTCTTTATATAGATTGCAGTGAATGAAATTCATGATTGCTTTGTCTGTAAAATAATGAGATAATCAGCAACACATTTCTTGGGAAGATGTAATAATCTCATTCCCAATTGCAACATGTTTATTTCTGTTACAAACATAAAGGTGCTAATTGAACGTGAAGCACTTTTTCTGGGATAACCAAACTCTAGTTAACGGAGACTGATCAGAGCATTGTTCAACAGATGCCTAAACATCGTAAGACTTTGACACTTGACCGGTATGGTTGAGACAGGCAACACTCTTTGAAAGTTTTTTATCATTTGGTTTTCAGAGGTACAATTTGCATTACATAAACACAACGGGATGGGATAATTGTTTTGGTATTCAGAGTAGAGGGGTTTCCTGTTTTCAGGGGGTAATTTCAGTTATACATAAAACAATAAATTGTGAAATAAGTTTTGAGGGAATTCCAGTTTTCTGAGGAGCTGGTTAAGAGAAGTTTTCCAACAGTAAAATATTTAAATGTTTTGAGCTCATTTATGGAGGTGCTAATAAATTATTACTTAAATCTGCACTGAATATCATGTGAAATTGATTGAACCTGTTCAGCCATTACGGAAGTGACTATCAAGAGGTAGTTTAATGTTTCTCAACTTATGGAGTTAGGTTTAATTATGAATTTTGAAATAACAATAAGAATACTGTGGTGATGACAATTTTTACTTTAATTTTCAGACAGCTATATCGTATAGTAAGAAGTATGGAACGGACAAAGTGAGGGTGTTGACATTTGAGAAGAACAGAGGCAAGGGAGGAGCTGTCCGCTTGGTGAGTCGGTTTTCATCTTATTTAAAAATTTGCAAGTAAATACTGTAGATCCTGAAATTAATGTGATCATAATGTTAATGTGTAAAATGTGAGTTTGTGTTATTTGCATTACTAATATGACACATTTATGTTTTGTCGGCGTCTGACACTATTTAAAAAAAAACCTTAAAATTCTAATACAACTGGAACACAATTCAATCCTGAGATAGTCTATTTCTTTTTTTTTACTGCTCAAGTTCGCTGTATCTTTGTTGGCATATCACTTTGTGAATTGTGCTTTCAATATGACTTTGAAATTGCCGTTTACAGTTAAGGTAGATACAGTTGTAATGGTACATGTATGCTCATGTTTAGCCAGATTTAGGTAACTATACACAGTATTGCAAATATGCTTTGAGTTGATCTCACTAAAACCACTAGGGCCTAAACAGATTTATTGATATGTACACTGACGTTAGTTGATCTCACTGAAGATGCCTGTAACTATGATTTAAACGAAAAGTACACAGATTTATGCTGTTAAAAAATAATGTTTCCAAGGGAGGCCACTCACATTAATTTCATGTTGTATTTTAGTTTGGCCACCATCAAGTGCATTAATTTAGAGATGCATTAATTTCAGGATCTACAGTATGTATTAGTCTTTTACTAACTGTTCATATTGTTAGTCCCCTACCAGTCCAAATCAAGGGGATTAGAGCTTTTGTCTTCGTCCTTCTGTCTGTCTGCCTATATATAGTTTTCTAGACTTTTTTTCGTAATGGGCCTCCAGATACTGAGCTGAAATTTTAATGTTACAGATAAAGAAAATTATGGCTCTTGAATTAAAATTTGCTTCCTAAACCTTTTTTTTTTCCGGGTAATATCTCAAGATACTGAGCTGAACTTTTGTGTGTAGCATTATCATACATGTACTGTTACAGATCAAGTGTGACTTTGAAGAGGTTTTACTGATTTACCCAATCTAATTAAAATTAGCTCCACTATTACATGTGGATCTAACAGCAGCCCGTTTGAGCTCATGTCCACCAATCAAAACCTTACTTGCAGAATCTTGCCAGTACAAATAATTTGAAAACATTCCCAATTATCCTGAGGGTATACGATATGTTTCGTGTGAATTACGAATGCCTTAAAACATGTTTTTTTAAATAATTTGCAATTTAAACCTGAAGACTGATTTACGGTAGTTGGGTTTTTTTTTTAAATCAATAAATAATTTGTAATTTAAACCTGAAGACTGATTTAGTTGGTTTTTTTTTTTAAATAAATAAATAATTTGTAATATAAAATTGAAGACGGATAACCAATCCTGTATGTATTGGTATGGTTTGCTGTACTGCGGCCACTAAAATAGACTCTCCCGATATTTTTTGAATTTGTATGCTCCCAAATAACGTTATAAAAGAAGTGTGATTGGTCAATATTTAAATTATTATTTACAGACGAAATGATAGTCTACGCAGACTGTTAGCAGTCTGATTAAAATAAATATAAATAAGGCACTTGTAATTCACACAAAACGTCATATACACTCGGAATGTTTTAAAATTATTTTCAAATTACTGGCAAGATTCTGCAAGTAAGGTTTTGATTGGTGGACATGAGCTCTAACGGGCTTTTGTTAGATCCACATGTAATAGTGGAGCTAATTTTAATTAGATTATAATTTACTGAGTTATGACCCTTCAGCTTTAGAGATACAAAAATGAGGGTTTTGTTTACCTTTTTTCGTAATGCCTCAAGATACTGAGCAAACATTTTGTGTATTGCTTTATCAGGTACTGCTACAGATCAAGTTTGAGTTTCATAGCAGTTTACCACATGGACCTTGAACTCAGGAGATATGAAAAACTTTTGGGTCTAATAGGGGACATGTATTGCTTTAGCAGTACACTAAGGATGTCTGTTATTAGTTAGGGATTTCTTGTATTTTTAGGATGCTAGTTATAACAAAACATTATTTTAAAATAAATCTTATTTTAATTTCAGGGAATGTTTTCAGCTCGTGGCAAGTTGCTGTTGTTCGCAGATGCTGATGGAGCCAGCAAGTTTAGTGATGTCGTAAAGTTGGAAACAGAGCTGAAAAAAATTAATAATAAGGTAATAATAATTTTGTCATGACTGACCGTGGTATGTGTTATTCTGTCTGTGGGATGATACATATTAATGATCCCTTGCTACTAATGGAAGAATATAGCAGGTTTCCTCTCTAAAACTATCTGTTAAAATTACCAAATGTTTAACATCCAATAGCCGATTCTCTATTCTCTTCCTAAACTGGTTATTGCTTTAACCGAATACTAATGTGTAATTTTATATCTTTATATTATTGACTTTGCTGTAGGTGATATTCAAAATTATTGAAATTTTCACAAACATACAGAGAGCACTCATTGTGTGCTATTCCCGACCCACTCCTAAAAGTATCCATGATGATTTTGTGAAATATATTTTTATTGACATTTTTGTTCTGTTGAAAAGTGTTTTTTGTTTTATTGTGCTACTTTCTGCTTTCACCTTTGCTTAAACAATAATGTATTGTTAATACTATTATTGTGAACTTATTTTCTGTTTCAGGATAATCTGTGTATAGTTTGTGGATCTAGAGCTCATTTAGAAAAAGAAGCTATAGCTACTGTAAGTGGAAAACTTTAATTTCAGTTTAAAGTAGATCACTAAGTTCAGTAATATATTTGTGCCAGTAATTAATAGTTTTTTTTAGTCAATCTTGTTCTTTGATAAATAATCTTTTCCAACTCAATAATTTTCTAAAGAATTTATAAACATATTAAAAAAATTATTATTTATTATTGGCTTTCTGTTTTGGTTTCATTGTAAATATTCTTGAGGTATGAATGTATATATATCCATAGAAATACTTCTGTTTAAACTTTCATTCCATATGGGTCGAACTGTCTAGAAGGAGACATTAATTCAATGATATCTGTGCTTGATTAATAAATCATTTTGCTCTAGTGGTGTCAGTAAACGAGACACATTTTACTTTGATATCTGTGCTAGTTTTATATGGATTAATATTTTTATCTAATATTATTTGTTTTCTTTTTGTTTCAGCGATCTTTATTTAGGACGTTTTTAATGAAGGGATTTCACTTCCTGGTTTGGTTTACGTGTGTGCGCAGCGTGCGAGATACCCAGTGTGGGTTCAAGTTGTTGACGAGAGATGCTGCAGCGTTGGTGTTTTCCAACCTCCACATAGAGAGATGGTGAGTCCAATGTAAAAGTCTTAGTTCGGCTAAAATGTTTTTGTGTCTCCTACAACACTATATGGCACTTCTGGTTGTAAGTTAGTCTCACCTCACCTATTATAACATATAAAATACAAAACTGGGTTTGACAAGTCCACTATAGCCCTTGGTCCCGGTGAGTGAATTGTTGGTCAGAGCTAGTGGAAATTATCAACTGTATTACTGTAATACACTAGTCAAAACTTCTGTAAGGACCAGTGACTTTTCTCACACACTTGTCAAACACTGCAAACATACCTATAGTTTTATTATTACTATAACTGGTTATCACTTTAGAAACAATAGCAGTAACACAGCAAGACAACAGGACAACATATACCATGGGGGGACAGATATTTGGATGGGAAAAACCTAATCAGAGGGATTCAATCCTAAGATATACTTATGGAAAGTTTAATATGATATTTCCTAATTTCTTATTAATTTTAATTGACACGTTTCAGGGCTTTTGATGTGGAGATGCTATACCTCGCACAACAGCTAAACATCACTTTAGGAGAAGTAGCAGTGACGTGGCAAGAAATTGAAGGTAATGTGTATAGACGTCGTCATCTACTAGAAAACTGAACTCGTTTTACAAAACCTGGAAGGTTAATAGTAAAAAATGTTTTATTTATATTTAAAACAGTAAATCACAACTAAAACAAAAACAAGCGTCAAGCAGATATATATGAGTGTAATGAGAAATCAAATTATGTTTCTGTTTATGAGCTTTGATATATGTCTTTATCTGACAGGAACTTTTGGTGTTTTTAATATGGAAATAAACAGCATAGAAATAGCACTGTTTCAAGTAAGTGATTGAGTATTATGGTTTGTGTTTTCAGGAACTAAAATGGTTCCTGTTTGGAGCTGGCTTCAGATGGGGAGAGACATTCTAGTTATACGTTTGAGGTATCTGCTGGGAGCCTGGAAAATCAACTCAAAACCAAAGTCTCTTTAACATTAATCAAAACTGTCTTGGGCTTTATATTTTTGGTATATTGTTTATGTGCATGGTACTGTAAGATGATTTAAATAAATAAATACATGTACTACATACAGCATATAGTCATTCCACATTTCATACTGCAGATATTGAACAAAACATTCAAAACAAATAGTGCTGTAAAAAGTACAGTCATATGTTAATCTTCTGATAGTTTTATTGTTACACTCATATTTGTCAAAACCTTTCAAAACTTTGCACAGTTTCATAAAATGTCTTGGTGGCCCCACTGAGTTATGTGCATTCCATTATTGATTCGTGACATGTAATACACTGATAACCATCTTCTGAGGTGTTGGTACACAAATGTTTCTTAAAGTCATGTCATAAATTCTGTATGTCACACCAAGTCATGTAATACATAGTTATATGCATTTAGAATTTACTGTCCATCTGTCCGAAATTCTAGTATCCATTAATTGATGTGTGCTACATACAAAATAGCAAGTGCAGCATGATCTACAGGTATACTCATAAACTCCATCTGTACATGTGTAATACATATTTATTAGTGCTCTGTGGATTACACATTATCTCAGTGCCTTAAATGTGCCAATTATTAGAATTATTGTAGAAAAAAGGCACTAAACTGAATGGGTGATTATTAACCTTCTGACAACTGGATTAATGTTTGATAAAAACCATGTTTAGGGGGAACAAGTTTATAACTTTTACACACATATTTTCACTTAAATTTTTTATAAATACATATAATAATGTTCATATGTGAATCAGCAATTATTATTTTTGTGGGTTTGTTTAATTTTTATATTTTAGATCAGTTGATGATTAAAATGAGGCAAAAAATGTATACAGTCGTGTTTACTTGCACAAGTATTTGTGATCAGATGTCTAGTATTTATTCCCAATAACTGTTTTTTATAAGATAATGTTTTTTGGAAACAAACTGATTCATTTCCCAATATTTCAGGACTTGTGTTGATGATAAACCTGTCAAATTTATTATCAAAATAGCTGTCACAATCATCTATAAATTCCTGAAAATGACCACAATGTTCCACTATTTGTTGTCAAGTGAAAATACTTGCCCAAACATTAATTTCATCTCAAAATGTTGGCTTGCTTGACGTTGAGCGAGGTATATCGTCTCTAGTAGTCAGAAGGTTAAGTTGAAGCATCCAAGAATGATTTTAATTTGTTACTTTCAGTCAAAGGTAAATTTTATAAAACATGTTTTTATTTTAGTGAGTATACATTTTTAACAGTCAAATTATTTGACAATGTATAATTCTATTTTAAAGAAACTTTTTTTGCAAGTTCTACTTTTGTAATATAATTTATATGCTCTTATAAAACATATCTAAGATCATGTAATATTTGTATTGTATGAATTGGAAAATATAACCTTAGAACATTTTTAATACATTGATATGACATAGCTATTTGACCATTGCATTCTAAGTGTTAACAAATCCTGTCTGTAGGACAGTTCCTATAAAAGACACCTTTTTGCTAATAGTAAAAATGTGGCAGCAGGTTTCTTCTCTTTGGTCTAAAGCAAGTATCGAGATTCCTTCTTGGTAACCTGATAACTGCTCATTAAGGTGTTTTAGTGATTTTCCATTGGATAAGTGTTGTAAATATATTGGTATTTAGTAAAGCTCACAAATGACAAGAAGCAAGATGCAGTCACCACTTGACATATACAGTGTGTTATCTGATGATCACTTGTACAAGCAGCATGTGCTTTCCATCTTAGAGCATTGGTCAGCTACAATTGACATCCAATATCTGATAAGCTCTAGTGGAGTTGTTAAACAAAATAAACTTTTGGTCAGCTATAGGGTGTTCAGAATAAGAAATCGGTACTAACTATTTCAACATTAAAAAGTCACAGGCAGAAGCTGCTTCCCATTCCACAGAAAGAATTTTGAACGTTCTGTAGTATAATACTAATAGGGGCTAATGGTATATAAATAAATACATGCACAAATGTGTTACTGTCAATATGTGTGTCTGGTGAGGGTATAAGTGTACAAAGTAGCTGGGTCATTACAAAATGTTTTTTCTGTTGTGTATGAGAAATGGTTTACATAAAAAATGTATTGCCAGTAAATGGATACTAAATTGTAATGTCTTTTGAATCTCTTGGGTGGTGTATACTGTAGCTGAAGTATTAAGATGTTTATTAGCAAAGTAAAAATTGATGTAAAGGCAGTCACGCTAGGGAGTATCAAGTTGGTATTGCTTAAGAAGATTGAATGTGCCATATTTTACAGAGAAACCCCTCAAATCTGGACCCCTTGTAAACCGGAATTCCCTCACAACCAGATGTTTTACGAAGTCCCATTTTAAATATCAGTATAGAATATTACCTCTCTGAACCGAAATACCTCCTAAAACTGGATTTTTTACTTGTTCCCATAGGTGTTTGTTTTGATGGGTTTCAGTGTATTATAATATACAGTCCTAAAAGTGTTAATGTTTTTCAACAGGTTTCAAAGCTAAGAATTTGTTACCTGTGACATTTTTGAAAGGTTTTTTCTCTAGACAAAATGCTCATCTACAGCAGTTTTAAACCAGTAACATTGGCAACAAGTAAACTCAAAACTAAAAACCAAAAATTATTCCTTTAATCGATAACAATAATTTTTATCTAGCATCTTGTAAAGCTCCGGACCTGTGGCAATTCGTGTTGTAGACACAGCAATTGAAAGTAGTGCCACCATTGAGTTGGAGTCCTGTTTTTCATTATAACATTGTAGTACAATTAAATTTAAAATAACAATAATTTAGAAACTTTTATTCCCTGCCCTTTGTTTACTATTAAACAACTTATACCATGGGTTGTGCACATGAAAATAATAAAGCAACACAATACAATTTAAGTTACTGGATTATTATTATTATTATTATTATTATTATTATTATTTAATTATCTAAGGGTTAGGGATTGTTATGATATGCATTGCAAAACATGTTGGAGGAAGCAGTGTGTTTGTCAAGTTACATGATACAATGTTACAATTTTATTCATAGACTAAATGTAGCCATTCATGATCATATTTATTTACTGTAGATGATTTCTTTTTCTAGTACTTTAGAAACTTCAGTAATATGTGGAGTAAAATTATGTCACAGTTACAGTAATGGGAATATGTGTATGTTTGTGTGTGTCTGTGTCTGTGTGTCTTTATGCATATAATATAATGTTAGAATGGGTAATGGTCTCATCGATATGAAACATAGGGTTTTGTCCGTGGTGGTTGGTGGTTAGACCTCTTTCTGTCAGTCGTTGCAGGCGGAAAATGTATTAAACATAAAAAGAAATCATTTGCTCCAGGGAGGGGTTTTGACCCCCAAAAATCCTCCATGCACAGGTCAGGTCAGGTCATAGGGTTTAATGTGCACATTCTGAGCAAGCTGTTGTAGCGCACGCCTGTCATGGGTGCAAGTGCTTGCGAAGCAAGCTCTTCCGTCCAAGACAGAAAGGGGACCACCTGCACTGGCAGGTGCAAGGGAGCACCAGCAGTCCGACCGAAATCGGTAGCAGGTGGGAGTGGGTGGTAGTGCTATGGAATTTTGAATGGAGCATTAATAAGCCAAATAGAAAAAGATGCGCAGTTTGATTTGAGGAAATTTTGGCACAAATTTTGAACGGTCAATCTAAATTGTAAAAAAAGTATTCGAGCTAGTATTGGTTTTGACTTAGTATATCGAGAGTAGCTCGTTTTCTTCATGCACACAATGCCGACCAACATTTATAATACTGTGTGAGCATAATAAAATAATGCATATCATGTTTTGATGCGTTATTTCCAACATTTATAATTTTCTAGACAGAACCATTGGGGAAGGGTATAAAAAAAGCTTAATCTTGTGTTATTTTATTGGTGATTAGCCCCAAATGCTGTGACAGCTTAATGTTGAGATTTAACAAATATTAGCACAATAATATATCAAGGGCTGGAATATGTCTGATTAACAGTCTGAATCTCGGCATCCATGTTACAACTGAGCAAAAGCATAGGTTTAATCATACATCACCTTTTATACCGGTATGTGTATTTCACTCTGACAGTATATTGACAAAGACATACACAGTGAAACCTCTGTAACACAGATTCTCTCTGTAACACCGCTCTTTTCATGATCCCTGTTAAATTCTATTAACAACAAAACCTATATAGTCCAGATACCCCTTTTAACATTTACATTTTACTTGGTATTTAGGGTGCCTGGTTTAGAGGGGTTTCACTGAATATAAAACTGTTGATTTTTATTGTAACAAATTGCCAATTATGATATTTTTTTTTTTTTAAATGTTCAAGTATCATTTCATCACTACTGGAGATACTGTCTTGTTTACAACTGTCTTGTTCACAACTGTCTTGTTTACAACTGTCATGTTTACAACTGGCTTGTTTTGTGTGTACATACTCATACATGTATATATACGGTAATGGTGTCGCAGAATTATGCAAGTGTAATATTTACATGTATACAACTGCTGACTGGAATAAAACAAAAAGTGAAATCCTTTCTTTGTTTTTGTTTTTTTACATTTATACATGTATCATAAAAGGAAGATATAAAGCCACAGAATTAAATAGAATAAGAGTCAGATTTGCAAAGGGTCATTATTTTATGTCTATTTTGAATTTGTGTAAGTCTTAAATGTTGATAAAATTTGAGCAGTATGAATGGCTAAACGGCCACATTTATCATAAATTGTTAAACATCGATATAGCTCGTATATAGCTGTTTTGAAAAGTTACACAGGACTCTGGGATAAATACCTTTCATATATTTGATTGTCTATTATTTAGTACAACTCTTTGGTTTAGTGGTTAGGATATTGATATTGGATATTAAAGGAACGCTAAATTAAGGTTTTTTGACTGGCTGTATACAGTGAAACCTCTCAAGACTGGAACCTCTGTAAACCAGAATTCCCTCAAAACAACATTTTTTATAGTCACTTTTTAAATATTTGTACAGAAGAGAATCTCCAAATCCTGGATATCTCTTAAAACTGGACATTTGACTTAGTTTCAAGGGTGTCCAGTTTAGAGGAGTTTCACTGTACTGTTATCAAATTATATTTAACACAATTTTACTATAACAATAAAAAAAACAATAACACATTTAATTAAATAACGGTTAAAATACTGACCCTTTTGACATTGGGTAGACACAGCCATTGTTTTAGCCTTTAACCACAAACATCATCTAGTGTAAACCTCCAGCAAATTAGTTCTGTGACACTAGACCCTGTCACAGCCAGTCAAGGATTATGGTCAGAATGGAAGGAAGAAAATGTTTGTTTTTTAATGAAGCACTCAACACATTTTATTTATGGTTATATGGCGTCAAACATATGGTTAAGGACCACATAGTTATTGAGAGAGGAAACCTGATGTCGCTACTTCATGGGCTACTCTTTTTGTTTAGGAGCAAGGGATCTTTTATTTGTACCATCCCAGAGACCGGGTAGTACACACCACAGCCTTTGATGTACCAGTGGTGGTACACTGGCTGTGATAAGAAATAGCCCAGTGGGCCCACCGATGGGGATCAATCACAGACCAATCGTGCATCGAGTGAGGGCTTTACCAGTGGTCTACGTCCTGCCCCTGGTCAGTATGGTTTGGTACCACATTTTCCTGTCAACAAATGTGCACTATATCAGTGGCCACAGTAACACCGGCTAGTATTGCATAGTTGTCTTGATCCTCATTGGGCTATTTCTTGTTCCAGCCAGTGCACCACGACTGGTATATCAATGGCCATGGTACAGGCAATCCTGTCTGGGATGGTGCACATGAAAGATCCCTTGCTACTAATGATAAAATATTGCAGATTTCCTCTATAAGGCAAAATTACCCGTACCAAATGTTTGACATCCAATAGCAGATGAATAATAAATCAAAGTGCTCTAGTTATGTCATTAAACAAACCAAACTTCTGTTTTTAGCATCGTCATCTCATTAAAGGTAGAGTAAACTCAAACGAGACTTCTGTGTAGGAAAGATGCATACCCGGACCACCAACACATACTGACACTTTTTACAAATGTAATTTTTTAGTTGATAAGAAAACATGATTATTCCTGTTAACTGGGGGCAGCCATTTTGTTTCGTTTTTGTGACATCCGGTGAAAATCCTGATATAGCTTGGAGCGAAGTGACGTCGGCTCCGTCCAGCTGCTTTCATCAACCTAACTTGAAAAACAACATAAATGACTTGATAGTATAATAAACTATTTAACTAAATATATTTCAATTTGCATCAATATAATGAAATGAAGTTACAATATTTTTCTCTCTTTTTTTAAATCCAAAGAAAAAAATGTATATAATTAAGTCTATATCTACGTTCGGGCAAAATCGACCACTCATGATACCAAAGTGATAATTTTCTTTTCTTTGGGACAAGGTCAGTTTTGGTAAATTTTGTGATTTTAGATGGGAAAATCTACTTAATCAAGTGTTTTACAGAATTACAATAATAAAGCAAGATGGCTGATCGATTATGATCGACACACAATACCCTGTGATATTAATAAAAGAGGCACCTCTTTTTAGTGTGTCTAGACACAATGTCTGGGGACGGAAAGAAACTACCAATTTACTAAGAAATCACTCCCGATTATTATTTCAGTATGTCGGTTAATTTATGTACAAACCATAAAACCGTTATTTTAACACTTTGACAATGTTGGTTTATTTTATATTAAATATAATGTGCAATTGTTGCTGGCTTACTGGGATGACTATTATTACAGAATATTGCAATGCATCTGCAGAAATCAGGTGTTTTTGTTTTTTCAGTTCGAAGACCAACTCCTGACATGACACGTTAAGTATTACGTAACCACCAACTCGCCAGAGGGCATATTCACTGGGATGGTACAAAATTGCTGTGCCCGTTGCATATTACAGCCATCACATTTAGCCATTTTATTAATGAACTATACGATTATATATTGTTGAATATTCATACCAGGTCAAATGCCTTGATTGTCCCCTCCTTTAAATTTCTATCATCTCCAACACATTGGTTTTCTTCTGACACTGGCATTTATCACCTCATTGTTAGCCAGCTTTCCGTAAATGAATTCGAGTATCAGTACAGTGCATTTACATACAACCTTTTCCTTTTACGTGATTCCGTGCATGGGTATACAGCACACTGAACAAAAAGTTAATTAGCAAACTTTCTGCGTGAGTTTTTCAATGTCGTGATATCATAACATGAAGCATTTACTTAGGCTAGAAGTACACTTTGACAATGTCAAATTGTGTATGGTAATCCGCTTGAGAAAAAAACTTGCACAATAAAACAGAATTGTCTTAATGAATAGCAGGCCGAACCCATTAGGTTTGTTCTAGCTTTTATTTCAGCAGCTATAAATACAGGCTGAAAGGACTGCAGTATTTTCATTTAGAACGACCATCAAAATTGCGCCAAAATTCCTTCAAATTAAATTGCGCACCCAACTTCATTTTTGGACACGCCAATTAATGGTATCGAAATTCCATAGCACCCACAAAACCCCCGCCTGCCCCCAAGTTGATTGGGCTACTGGTTCTCTCTTGAACCTGATAGCGCAGGCGGTCCCTCCTTAACCCACCCAAACACCTTTCCTGTCACAGACGAGGGGAACCGGCCGGTCCCCGCGACTGTGACAGGCGTACGCTACAACAGCTTGTTCTGAACGTGTACGTAAAACCCTTTGGACTTGGACTTGGACTTGGACTGCAGTATATCACCCATAGACAGTGTTTTTACAACATTCACTGCAATCACTGGTGCTGGAGAAATCTGACTTTTGTTGTTGGACTGTATTACGTGTATTTAAAGGTCTCTTTTCATGGTTGAATCTGGTAAAGTACACTGAGGTGACCCTGTGTTTTAAGGTTTAGAACAGGGTGGGACATAGCCCAGTGGTAAAGTGCTTGCTTGATGCGCAGTTGGTTTAGGATCGATCCCAAAATTGGGCCATTTTTCGTTTCAATGGCTGTGGTATGCATTATCTTGTCTGTGGGATTATACATATAAAAGATCTCTTGCTATTAATGGAAAAATATAGCGGGTTTACTCTCCAAGACTACATGTCAAAATGACCAAATGTTTGACATCCAATGACCGATGATTAATAAAGCAATGTGCTCTAGAGGTGTAAAATAAAACAAATTTGTATCATATAGTTTTAGAAGCCTTCTCAAAATACTGTTGACATTATTATGGTATAGGTGGTGTGGTGGTTTCCTGACCACAGG
>JAECMU010240220.1:0-10611 GCA_016106625.1 Dracogyra subfuscus | reverse complement strand
TGAAGTTTGTGCCGTGCAGTGAGTGGACAAAGGAAAAGAAGGGATCTAAACGTGTGGAAATCGCGGGACTAAGTGACAAACGAATGATAACAGCTGTTGTTGCATCGTCACTTAGTGGAGACATGCTCCCAGTACAATTAATTTACGATGGAAAGACAGATCGTTGCCATCCACAGGGTGTGAAATTCACCACAGACTGGAATATCACTCACTCGGAAAACCACTGGTCTACCAACGTAACAATGGATGAGTACGCTGACAAAATTTTAATTCCCTACGTGAACGGTGTTAAAAAGGACCAAAAACTACCCAAGCATCAGAAATCACTGATCATTCTCGATATGTTTAAGTGCCATCAAGACAGAGCCTTTCAAAACAAACTGAAAAAAGCTCACATCAATCTGGTCTTCGTTCCACCCAACTGCACCGATGCGCTACAGCCACAAGACGTGTGTGTGAACAAGCCACTCAAAGACACCTTGAAGTCGGAGTTCACTAATTGGTATTCCAAACAAGTGTGTATCGCCATGAAAGACGACACAGATGTAGCCAACATAAAGATTGACATGCGCACATCGGCAATAAAACCAGTTCATGCCAGGTGGATAATGACGGCTATTGGAGAATTGAAAACACGACAGCAAATGTTGAAATCAGCATTTACTCATCCTGGAATTACCGATGCAGTGCGATCCGTTCGAAGTGGTAATTAAAGTATTAGTGAGGTGCTCCCAATTAACTGTAGTGTAAACAAATCATTGACTGACAAAAAAAACAACAATGTAATTAACAATATTCAAACTGTGACTTTTGTGCTTTATTTATTTTATTTTATTTATTTTTATATGCTCTGGTTTTGGGATTGTTTTGTTATTTATGAATAAATATGTATTCTAAAAATACGCTTTGTCATTACTTCTAGTTACAGTAATAGTTGTTTTGAATATACTATATTTTACTTTCCTGTGATTTGCACATAACCGGAAATAGAATATCCCAGTAAATACGAGTGTAGGCTGTGTGACTCCATACGTTATGGTTGACCCAATACAAGTTTTGGGATGAAAAATTTGTTAATATTTTCAAATATATTCGTGGATTTTTATTTTCGAGGTTATCAACTTACCCTCGAAACCCACGAAAATTTCCCGTTATACGGTAACTACCCTATATTGAATGCTAAATTAGCCAGTTGCTAATGTTTATACAAAGTGGCGATAACTTTTATTATTTTGCTGATAAAAAATCCTTTAAATTAACAACCAAATTGTAATTTAATGTTATATTGTAAAATACACTATCAGTGTGATTGTTATGCCATGGTACAATATGATTTTCAGTTATGGTACGAAATGACTAGGGTACGAAATGACATTTTGTAATGGTACGAAATGGCTAAGGTACGAAATGACTTATTACAATGGTACGAAACGACCAAATTAGGTACGAAATGACTATGGTACGAAATGACCATGGTACGAAATGACTAGCAACCATTTGGAATATAGATTCTATATTTAATATTATGACTATAATAATAGATGATCAGTCATGTCGTACCCTCATACGAAGGACCATATCGTCCCTTCATTATATACCGTCCATGTGTATGAAGGAACAAGTAACTTAGTAAACCAGGTAGGTCACAGGTGAAACATCAAGAATTAGCCTAAGCCTTGTTGGGTGTTAAATCCGAGCGGTTATAGAATCTGTCCACCACTTATCCTTCCTTTTTTGGTGGGGATTCCTAAAAAAATGTGGGGCATGTTTTTTTGTGGGGAAAAAAGAAAGAAAGTAAAATTTATTTAAAATAAAATAAAACAGAAATTAACTTGAGTCTATAGACATTACAATTTATTGGGGGGGGGGGGCAGCCCCCCCCCTTACCAACCCTACTCGAAAACAAATATGAAATAAAACAGAAATTGACTATGTTCCTAAAACAAAACAGAAAATCCTAATCAATCAACCGTAACTCTAACCACTCCTGAAATAAAACAAAGTAACAATAGACAAACCGGTATCAGGTCACGGCATAGTTCACCAATGTAAACCTCACGTGCAAGCGGCAAGGTTTACATTGTCAACCGATTCTGCCATTAGCAGTTCTTAACTTTGAATTAAAGAAAAAAAGTCCCGACTATTTCAGATGACACACATGGCGACATTCTAAACACCAGACTTTTTTTCCTTTAATTATTATTTTGACCGCAATTTCGTTCCGAGCAAAATTCCTCGGAACCGTTGTGCTAATGGCGGAATCGGTTGACAATGTAAACCTTGCGGCTTGCATGCGAGGTTTACATTGGTGAACTAGTCATGGCATAGTGTAGCATTTGTAAGAAGTCGACAATCAAAATGACGGTTAACTTGATGTGAAATGACCGATTTGGAAATTGGAAACATGGTGGCTAAAAACATGTACAAATGTGGTGGACATATTCTATTTGTCTTGTCTCAGATGTTTGGTGTTTGTGAGTGGGATTCTTAATTAGTTGCCGTAAGCATGCAATGTCATTCAGGGATTGAATAGAACTGAAATAACATTTAATTTAATTCCACTTCTCTAAAATAGTTATGGTATATGCGATATGTAGTTGGGATCAGGCTAAAATAGAACCATTTTCATTGGCGAAAACAAAACCATTTTCGTTGGCGAAAACGGAACCGATTGTGGCTATAATGGCACCTTACCTTGCCGGGCTTGCTTGGTTAAGTACACAACAATCGATTGCTTGGTTTGTAAATAAATAAACATCATTTTACTTTATTACATCTGACTTCCTTCATGAGATCTGTTAGTTGTTGCTGTATTTAAAAAGGTAATAGAGTAAATTAGTGCCTTCAGTACAACTGTTATCTTGTGGAGTCTGCCTTTTTGTACCAGCCACATTTGGCTCATTCCACACAAATTCATCCTGGGATGCAAAAATTAAAATTCATCTTATAAATTCAAAAAGTGCTTTTTTAATATTTTGGATATATGTATATTTATGTTAAATAACAAACAAATCATAAACAGTGATATAATTTTGTATGTTCCGCTATGGGAAAATACAACACCGGCAAACCAAACAAAACACCCAAAAATAGTTAAGTTTGTTCTTTGCTTATAATGTTGTTAGTTAATACCAAAATGAGGCTGTATATAGTCATATGACAGACAACTGGGTGTCTTAAGATTGACCACCTCTCTCTTTTCTCTTCATATAACAGGTTTATTAAAAAAACGATACAAAAGTAACACTATTTTGCATGTAACACATGTAACGCAAATAACCAAGAAGTTTTTAGAACTAGTAAAATATTGAATCATTTATAATGTGTTTTCAGGTTAAAAGTTAGAATACCAATATGAAACAAATTGAAAATGTTTGGTTTGCAAAAGCTGCAAGTTATTATACAATGCAGCCTTTATTGAGTGTAACACACGTAACATTACATGTGTTACATGGGTAGGTTATGAATGTTTTACCCAACAAAGTAATAAATTGTACAAAACCATCTAAATACAGTCAATGTGAACTCTGCTACTGTCTGTATACATGTATTGAACTATTTATTTATAAATTTATGGACTGGGTTTACACTAACATTAGAATACTTAGATTTGGGAATTTAGTTAATTTTCATGCAAAATAGCTACATTTAGTCTTTGGCAAATAAAATGTTCTTTAAATAAGTAACTTTTGAATAATTGTTTAGTAAATTCTTGATATACATGTATATCTGAAAATTGGCTAAAACTAAATTTCCTCCAGTCTGACAATTTCATCATTTAAGGGACACAGATTCATAAAAATGTGGCAGTTCAACGTCCATATGATATATATTGATCTCTTCCTTTAAATTCTTACAAGTGGCTTTGCCAACCCCCCTCCCCCAGGTTTCTGCCACAGGGTAAAACGGCTTTGGTGCTATACCCAAATGTTTTGGCAGATTTTAAGTTAACTTTTTGACAAAATTAATTACTCTTATCATTTACTGTTTGCTTTTCTTATTCTTAACCCTATACATGTAATTCTAAATGTAACCCATTTTATTTCTGGTGGAGCCCCCTCCCACCCTGCCATAACCCCTGTTGACTGGTTAGATTCAACTCCATAGCGCCATACCCCCAAAACAATTCTAGCAGAAACACTTCCTCTATCGTACCAGCAACTATTTTTTCAATATAGATAGCAGCTCTATAAATGTATTGTTTTTAGTGTCTTCCTAAACAATGTAATTCATCTTTAATATAAAGATCAGATTACTATGAAAAATATAAAACTGAACATTTTATGCAACAGTGCAATAGCCAATGAAATTACCAGTTATTTTGACAAGTCTGATATAAGATTTTGTAAAAGGAGATTCAGGATGGACTGACTGGAATATTAGTACTATAGGTATAAGTGAGGGTAAACCACAGTATTATTTCAGTGATATTTGCCACTGAAAAAAGGTGGGTGGTGCTAACCCCCTCTAAATCCAACCCTGAAAAAAATAATACTTAACTTTTCTGCTAAAAACATCATTAACAGTCACTAAAAACAAAAGGCGGTAAAACAAATAAAATTTGTTTGTGATAAAATGCTTACAAGCTAATGTTCAGTTTCTGAAATGAGACGCGTAACACACGTAACAAATTTATGTATCATACGTAACACTACATGTTAATGATTTGGAAAATAAATATCTGAATAATAAGATTATTCTTTTCTGGTAACTATTAATTTACATTTTGGTGATTAAAAGCAGCATACAAAATTTTATTATCACTTGTAAACTCCCAGAACTTTGGCAACTTTCAAATTGGACAGGAAAATGTCTGTTGTGCGAATGTAACACACGTAACGCAATCAAATTTAAGATATTACAAATATGTTTGAAATTTAGCCAATGTTTCTTGTGTTATTTTGTAAAGTACTAAAGTAGGATTATTACTAGTCAGTTGGTTATAATAGGAGCCCTTTCATAAATTTCTAATTTACACACATTTTCACCCAAAGTGAGTCTGAAGTGTAACACACGTAATGTGGAATGAGCCATTTGTGAAATTATATAGGTAGCATTAGCCTTGAGCTGTATTATCAGGATTCATGAAATTTATCGATTATAATTTATATTAAAAAAAATTGCACTGTTAATCGTTGACAATGGAAATTCAATTTGCATGTGCATGCTTGGTTCGACATGTCCCGTGTAGTATTTGGTTAATTTGTTTTACTTGTCTTACTGACATTGTTGTCAAGTGAATGAAAATGCTTTAAAATTGTAGCATTTTTAGTATGCCAAGAATACCCAATAATATACGTGAACGGCCAATTGGCATGCTTGATGCTGGCATGTCGACAGAAGACGTTGCAAGGCATGTTGAGAGTTCTAGTCGAGCGATACGAAATCTTTGCGTATTAAGATTTCGAACAACAGGAATCACCAACGACTTGCCATGTCATGGACGTCCGTGTGTTACAATGCGTGGTCAAGACCGCTATATCATGAATACGCATTTGGGCAATCGTTTCCAAACTGCTACTTCTACTGCTGCTAACACACCTGGGCTTCATAATAACCGAATCAGTGGGCAAACTGTATGTAATCGTCTGCATGCACGACATCCTTGCGTCGGATGCTGTTTAACGCAACACCATCGTCTAAATTGTCTTAATTGGGCACATATACACACTTGTTGGATACGGCGATGCTGGAATACCATTCTTTTTTCGGATGAATCCAGATTTTCTTTACAATGTGGTGATGACGGTGCGCTTCTATGAACATTATACTGACTGCTGTGTTCTTGAATGAGATCGTGTTTTTTTTTTGGGGGGGGAGGTTGTGTCATGGTCTGGGCAGCCATTGCCCATGGTTATCATCCACCACTAGTCATCATTGATAGCAATTTAAATGCTCAATGTTACCGCAATGACATTCTCGCTCATCAAGTCATTCCTCTGTTCCATAACAATGGCAACATCTCCATTTTTCAACATGATAATGCCACCTCTCATACAGCTAGAGACACTGTAAATTTGCTTAGGACAAATAACATTTGTATCATTGATAAGTGTCCCACTAAAAGTCCTGATCTCAACCCCATCAAGCATGTCTGGGATAGTCTGGACAGACGATTGAGGCATCGTCCCAACCCATGGTGACATGGGCATTATAGAACACACGCTTGATATGAGTCAGAATACCATGACTGGTTTGCAGCAGGTTTCGAGAGATCTGCCTTTACTGTAAATTGTAATCTAAAACCTGCATGGAGGTCACAGAAACATATAACATTTGTGCTCTACCACATCCCTGTATTGCTGCAACATGAACTTAGGAGCTGTGGGTACTAACTGAAGTGGGAGATTCCACTCGGTAGGTCTGTGTCCATTCCTACTCTGTTCGACATCCTGGGTCAGCAGCACTGTACAGTATTCCCAGCTTCGTACAGCCGTACAGGGTTTGACATCACCAGCAAAGTACGAAGAAGACAGTTTTGAAAGAAGAACTGGAGAAGTATATCAAAAACTTTGGGAGATGTTCAACCCTCTCTACAGCCATGATTCGCAATGCTGAGTACTATTTGGTGAAGTTGCTGAGATACCACAAATGTTATATCACAAATGTCTGTGACTTCCTTGAAGAGATTTTCAATTTCAGTAAAGGCAGCTCTCTTGACAACCTGCCTTCGATCAGCCACAGAATCCACAATATTTTGGCTATGAGCACGACCAAGGTCAACTAATGCCTGCAAAATTGTACAAAACCCTCACGATTACTTTGTCAGTCATATGCTCATGTCATAAGTGTATCAGGTCAATTTGCCCTTGCAGAATGGCTGCGGTTAAATGTTGCAACTTATGTTTGTGTAAGAAAACATCACTCAATTTCAGTAAAAAAAATTAATTGCCTCATATGATTAGCTTGAGTTTTGCTGTATTGTGGTATGTTTGAAACTTTTGCACTAATAATGAAGTAATCTTTAAACAGAAGTATTTAGAACAGTTATAAATAATGATAATTTGTGAGTTTCATTCATACTTTATTAAACACCATGTACATGTATAGGCCTGATGTTTTTAATGATTGAACTTCATTCTTTATTAATGTGGACTTTTTGATTGGATGGGTTTAAAAAAAAAAAAAAAAAATTATAAAGTGTCACTTGGAATATTCTTTTATATGCAAAGTTATATCTCATTCACTTCTGTGGCCATTTTGGATGCCATCTTTGAATTATGCTAATTAGGTCAACTCAAAAAAGTAAGAGTAATGCAATCAGTCAATCATTTGAGGTTAAAACATATTTATAGAAACTCAGATGAACTTTTTGTGATACCTACTTGAGGAGATATGTTCATTTGACAAAATTCCCTTACAGTGTTTATTTTAAGGGGTAGGGATACAATGGGCCCGTGAGTATCATCCAGCAATTCAAAGTATCAAATAGAAAACTGTATTGCTCTGAGCACTTAATGAAGAAACTTTTGGCCAATTTGTGGAACTCTGCTTACAGCATTGGTTGACTGAGAAGCCATTAGACTTCGAGCTACTTTCAAATCGAAAGTGATTTCCGAGTAAAGATATGTACCGTACCCCAAACCTAGGTTTATGACAATAATGCTAAAATATAATTAGTAACACAAAAACAATTGAAATAATTCAAAATGAATAATCTATGGATGAGTCAGATCATTATTTATTGCATAAAACTCTAATATTATCATTTTATACTTTTGGTGGCTAACCAGAAATCATAAATGTGCTATTTTTACGTACTTAACCTGGAAGTGTTACCCAAACGTTTTCTGAAGGCGTTGGCATATAGAACGAGAAAATCTAACTTAACTCTCTAACAGAGAAATGCATGGGAACTACCCCCCCAGAGCCTATACCAGTAGGGGTGAACTGACCAGATGTACGGTGCAAAACATCTCAGGCAAACTTGTAATAAGAGCAAAATGACCTGTTAGTGTTACCATACCTTTTAAAATAGTGATTACAGATGGAAGTATTAATACAGTTTTAATGTTGTTATTCAGTTTAAACTGCAGTCAGTGAAAACAGATGGAAGTATTAATACAGTTTTAATGTTGTTATTCAGAGTTTAAAATGCAGTCAGTGATTACAGATGGAAGTATTAAAACAGTTTTAATATTGTTATTCAGTTTAAAATGCAGTCAGTGATTACAGATGGAAGTATTAATACAGTTTTAATGTTATTATTCAGTTTAAAATGCAGTCAGTGATTACAGATGGAAGTATTAAAACAGTTTTAATGTTGTTATTCAGAGTTCAGGCAAAAGTTCTGTTATTGAGAACTTAGTCGGCCGTGATTTTCTTCCTCGTGGAACCGGAGTCGTGACACGGCGACCTCTTATTCTGCAGCTCATACATGTCGCCAAGGATGACAAGGATGCCAGGATACAGGATGGAAGTATGCATGAAGTATAATAATAGTAATAGAATGTTAAGCTAAACAATATACAGGATGATAGTATTCATGAAGTATAATAATAGTAATAGAATGTTAATATATAATATGGTAGTATTCATGAAGTTTAGTACTAATAGAATGTTAATATATAAGATGGTAGTTACGTATATATATATATTCATGAAGTTTAGTACTAATAGAATGTTAATATATAAGATGGTAGTTACATATATATTCATGAAGTTTAGTACTAATAGAATGTTAATATATAAGATGGTAGTATTCATGAAGTTTAATAATAATATAATGTTAAACAATATACAGGATGGAAATATGCATAATGTTTAATAATAATAGAATGTTAATAAATATATAGGATGGAAATATGCATAATGTTTAATAATAATAGAATGTTAATAAATATATAGGATGGAAATATGCATAATGTTTAATAATAATAGAATGTTAATAAATATATAGGATGTAAATGAATTATGCATAAAGTTTAATAATAATAGAATGTTAATAAATATATAGGATGTAAACGAATTATGGATGAAGTTTAATAATAATAGAATGTGAAACAATATTCAGAATATTTATATGTATTGTTAATAATGTATGTCTTTTAGCAGTCATACGTGAACTGGAATGGGCAAAGTTCCTCCATACTAAGAATAAAATCTACACTGACTTTGATGAAGTACGACAAGAAATTATTAATGAGACGGAAAGAATGTCTGGCACAAACAAGGTACTGTAAACTTGGCTGGCTTCTTCCTACCTGTTTATGTCTGTATCTCACCAACTACAGTGTGGTCTGTTATATTATGTGTAGGTGATCTGTAGGTGATGTGCTCTGTTATATTCTGTGTAGGTGATCTGTAAGTGTAACTCATTAGCTACAGTGTAGTCTGTTATATTCTGTGTTAGTGGTCTGTTATATTCTGTGTACGAATGACATCATTAGAGTTGATGTCATTTCCATTCAAAAATACACCGCACCACATTAAAGTTGCATGTACATTTTACAAAAAGATGTGTTAACCATGAGCTTATATGATAAAGATTTTATTACCCTCATGTATTTCGGTATCGTCAATATCATATATTACAATTTGTATTCCTAATATATAATATTGACGATACCGAAAAACGTCTATATCTCACAAACTACAAAATGTCAGATCAATAAAACTGTTTATAGATTCTGATATGGATGTTTATTTGTACACAAATTAATTGTAACCGGTAATTTTTATTTAATTTTTGTAATGTTTTTGTTAAATATTGTGTAATTTTAATTTGTTTATAAAGACTGAACCAAATTTATGGAAGGCAAGAGGGTTAATTCTGCAGGATTCAGAGCCATTCTGGCTTACTTTACTACTGTGTCCACAATATTTAAAAGCATGCTAGGTATTTTCAAATTAATCACTGCCAGTGTTCTCGCTGGGTGAAAATTAATGTAGGACGGCCGCTTGACACCCCACCCTTCAAAAATATCTAAACAAACAAACAGAAAGCAAAAAACAAGAACAAAAGTTAAGCTTGGGTACCATATATAGTTGTGTTAGTCGAGTTTGTGGAAAGACATACTCCTTGTTTTGCCCCTCAGTATTTCGTACACAAAAAAAAAGTTGGTGCAAAATACTGAGCTTTCCTTTTATGTACCGTTAATTGAACCAGAGATGTTGTCGGTCTAACATTCATAGGCATTCCGGTTCTGTTCTGTTAATTTTATTTCCATCTTAATCAAATGAATCATTAGTTTTGTTTATGTAAAGGCAGTATATATATATATTATTTGGCACCCACGATAAAATCATTTTAATGTTAAACCACTTCCATTGTTTTTATAAGTGGTAATATAACTCCCCCAAATTTAAAGTTTATAATATTTTATACAGAACTGCTGCATAAACAAATGACAGAAAGTAAAACTTATCAGGTACAACCAATTATATTTGCAGTTGAGGACAAAATATCAGATGATAGTTAGTGGACACAAAATATCAGATGATAGTTACTGGACACAAAATATCAGATGATAGTTACTGGACACAAAATATCAGATGATAGTTACTGGATACAAAATATCAGATGATAGTTACTGGACACAAAATATAAGATGATAGTTACTGGACACAAAATAGCACATGATAGTTAGTGGACACAAAATATCAGATGAT
>JAECMU010240216.1:0-10935 GCA_016106625.1 Dracogyra subfuscus | reverse complement strand
ATTGTTATAAGTTGGGGGAGGGGGTTAAAAGAACATCATAAATTAAATCACTATTGCTATACATTGTGGGACGGGGGGCTCAAACATCACAAATCAAATAAATATGAGCTGAGACATGTCAAAACCTACAACTTTGCATGAGGTCAAGGTGTTCTGAATACTATTGTGACAGGAGGTGGGCTTGGGGCTAAAACAACATCATAATTCAATTTACTATTACTAAGCATAACAGTTATTTTCATAAAAGACATTCTGTCTAGATATATAAAAAATTATGTCAATATTTGTCAAAAGGGCAACATCAGTGCATTGCATTTGCTGGGCTATATACACATAAATAAATTTAAATGTCCTACTCCAAAAGGAGAACTTTATACGAAAAAGCCAAAATATTTTCCATTAGTAGCAAGGGATCTTTTATATGTACCATCCAACATACAAGATAGCACATACCACAGCCTCTGATATACCAGTGATAGACCACTTGCTGGAACGCGAAATACCCCAATGGGTCCACTGCATGGGATCAATCCCAGACTGATCATGCATCAAAGAGCCATTTTACCACTTCACTTTGCTAGTTCTAAGTTCTAAGTTCTAAGTTTTTTACGTACACATTCAGAACAAGCTGTTGTAGCGTACGCCTGTCGCAGTCGCAGGGACCGGCCTTGGCCGGATCCTTCCGTCTGAGACAGGAAAGGTGTAGGGTAGGGTAAGAGAGGACCGCCTGCACTATCAGGTTCAAGGGAGAACCAGTAGTCCAATCAACTTGGTGGCAGGTGGGGGTTATGTGGGTGCTATTGAATTTTGATACCCCAATGGGTGTGTCCGAAAATAAGGTTATGAGCGCAATTTAAATGTAGGAATTTTGGCGCAATTTTGATGGTCGTTCTAAATTGAAACAGTCACTTGGCTACATAGCAAGGGATCTTTTATATGCACCACCCCACAGACAGGATAGCACATACCATAACCTCTGATATACTAGTGATAGACCACTTGCTGGAACAAGAAATACCCCAATGGGTCCACTGCATGGGATCAATCCCAAACTGATCATGCATCAAACAGCCATTTTACCACTTCACTTGGCTACATAGCAAGGGATCTTTTATATGCACCATCCCACAGACAGGATAGCACATACCACAACCTCTGATATACCAGTCATGGTGCAATGGCTGGAACAAGAAATAGCCTAACATAGGCCGAATAACGTGGATCAATCCCAGACTGACCCGGCATCAAGTGAGTGCTTTTCCATTGGGCTACATTCCACGCCAGGTGCAAACAATTTCAGAAATGCTTACAGCCTCTTTATTATAAGAATTATACTGAAGATGTATACAACATTGTCATCACTGTGACTCACCTTCCAGCTGATCCAGGACTGCGTGGTGATGACAGCATCCTCTGACTGGTGTCAATGTGCAGCGTCCCATCTTGATGCTGCTGCTGTTGAAGTTGTTGTTGTTGCTGCTGCTGCTGGGTGTGGTACTGGGTCGTGTGCTGTGTCTGATACTGCACATTCTGCTGTTGCTGGTTTAGCGTGCCCATCGGGCTCACTACAGTGCTGCCACCTACCAAGGGAGAGAACTCAGTAAGGTCTCAGATAACATATGAGGGATCACATCAATTAGTAACTGTTACAACAAAAAGTGACTGCAACCAAGACCCTTATCAACAGTGTATTGAAGTCAACAGTGTTACTGACATTCAGTCTCACATTACTGACATTCAGTCCCACATTTATGACATTCAATCCCACATTACTGACATTCAGTCCCATATTACTGAAATTCAGTCCCACATTACTGACATTCAATCCCGCATTACTGACATCCAGTCCCACATCACTGACGTCCAGTCCCATATTACTGACGTCCAGTCCCACATTACTGACGTCCAGTCCCACATTAGTGATGTCCAGTCCCACATTACTGACATTCAGTCCCATATTACTGACATTCAGTCACACATTACTGATGTTCACACATTACTGACATTCACATTACCGATGTTTAGTCCCACATTACTGATGTTCAGTCCCACATTACTGACATTATTCAGTCCCACATTAATGACATTCAGTCCCACATTAGTGATGTTCAGTCCAACATTACTGACATTATTCAGTCCCACATTACTGACATTCAGTCACATTACTGACATTCAGTCGCACATTACTGACATTCAATCTCACATTACTGACATTCAATCTCACATTACTGACATTCAGTCCCACATTACTGTCATTCAGTTCCACATTACTGTCGTTCAGTCCCAAATTACTGACATTCAGTCGCACATTACTGACATTAAGTTGCACATTACTGACGTTCAGTCCCACATTACTGACATTATTCAGTCCCACATTACTGATGTTCAATCCCACATTACATGTTTGTATTTTACACAAACATCACAACAATACAGTAATCGGTAACACATCTTGTATTTAGTTTAAATGCATTATGGGTATTTTTCAATGTAAAGATTTTGCATTAGGAACATAATCCCATAATGAAATATGTATCTACCAGTAACATTCTTATTCCTATGTCAATTATCTAAATAAAAGCAACATTTTAAACACAGTGCTATCATGTAGCAATCAAATAATACAAAATACAAGCAAATAAGACAAGACATGATTTAAGACTTGTCCCAGAAATGTAAACTGTATGTGCAAAAATAACCTTTTGAAAAGGGCTAATATGAATTTATTAAAAAACATTTTTCACACAATTTTATATTTTAAAAGTATTGAATAATATCATCAAAAACAGGAATACTACCATAAGTATTAACATTATTAAAACATGAAATACATCTATTATTGTAAATTCACCCTATCAGTTGTGCTGAAATTAATAAATTCTGTATCAGCACTCATCCTGTTTACTGATAAATTCTGTATCAGCCCTCTTCTTGTAACTAGTAGATGCAAGTAGTGTGCAGAGAAAATCTATGATAGCAATCTACAGTGAAAAGCAGAAAACACACCACCAAAAGAACTAAAGTATAAACCATGACCCAAGGGCTTGTATTAGTATCTTATATAATAAAAAATATAATTGGACAAAAAAAAGAAAGAGAAAAAACTTCTCCTGGTCTTGAAGCCTATAATCTGTCCCACAGGCAACACCTTTTTTCATGCTATGAAATTTACTACAAGTTATTTATTTCTGAGCCGATTTATTTGTAAATTGCACATACAAATAATATTGTTTTCTTATATCCAAAACAGTTTTTGTTTTCTTCTTACATTAAACCAAAATGAAATTATTTACAAATTGTTTTTTTTTACAGAATGATGTGATGGACTATAGGTAGGTACTGTGAAATTTACATCAAAGAAAAAATATTCAGAGGAAACCAGCTAAATTTTTTCATTAGTAGCAAGGGATTTTTGTATATGCATATGCACCAGATAGATTAAAAATGTCAGTAGACAAGACACTCACGTGATTTGTTAATATATATATTTTTTTTAAACATGTCTCATTACAAAATAACTTTGTAAAAATAAAGCTCAATTAGAATATTTCAAAATCTAACATTTTAATTAATATTTGAAAATAAAGCTCCAATGTCTATTTCTCCTATCTAAATTATATCCAATTCATAAAAAATAAACCTCAAATGTTCCTATTTAAAATCAAACAGCATATTCAGTTTGTTAAAAAAATCTCAAATGTGCATACTTTATATCTACCTTATATTTAAAAGCACAGACCCTAGTTTCAAACCATGAAAATGCTCACCAAGTTAAGTTAATCTACAAACCTGCAACACATTTGGATGAAGATATAAGAGAGAAGCTAAAGTCTGTGGTGTTTAAATAGGGAAATACAGTCTAAAAATAACTAAAGTTTGTTTCAATAACCATTACTTCTCAGACAAATGTGCATTTTTAGAATTATCAAAAATATATTTTGGTGTAGTACAAAAACCTGGATGATCAGAACCACTTCAGGTGTATGAAAATTAATACCGTATTCTAAATAATAAAAAGTAAATATTTCTAATTTAAATTATCAAAAATGGTTTTGATAGTGAAAAATATGTAGTGTTTACAACAAAGAGTCTGTCCCTTTAAGTTATGAAAATAAAGCTCAAATGAGCATATTTAGAATCTTACATTACACTTAATCAATAAAAAACCCAATCTCAAATGGATAGGTTTAAAACCTAACAATATACACTAAAATAAAAATCTGTATTTAACTGTTTCTAAACCCTTGGGTCAGGTTGACAAGTTGTCTACCTTTGACTGACTGCCCGACCGCCGAGTCCTCAGGAATGGAGGCATAAAGAGGATCAGAAATACGAAACACCGGCTGCTTGGCCCCGCTTCGCAGCCCATGCGGTGGCAATTCTCTCGTTTCGCCCGGCGGTGATGTGGGACTTATTATCGGTGTGGGAGCTAAGACAGAGGCAGGAGGCAAGATGCTGTTTAGTGTTGCATAAAGCTCAAATCTACATGCAAAGGTTTCCTTTTAAAAAGAGTTCTTGTTTCAAGCTTTGGCAAGAGTTGTTTCCCTTGAATTAATTTTTAACTGGTCAGGGAAGAGTGGTTTCCCTTGAATTAATTTTAAAATTGTCTGGCAAGAGTTGTTTCCCTTGAATCAGTTTGGTGCAGACAAGAGATGTTTCCCTTGAATGAACTTTAAAATTAATTAACAAAATTAAAAAGACAAGAGTTGTTTCCCTTGAATAATTTTCAATTTATTAACAAAATAAAATGGCTGATTTCAGCCTTGGAAACAGTTGTTCCTTTGAATACATTTTTAATTAATAATTAACCTTGAATGGTAAATAAAATTTATTTCACTTAAAATTGGATTTTTAATATTGTAATATTTTAACTTGCCAAAGATTGAAATTTTAAAAACACACTGTACAAAAGCCATTTTAAATATGTTTTACTTTTGTTTAATTATGTCCTAGGAATACACATAAATGTGAATGAATTAACTGTATTATTTAATTAAACTATTAAAATAAAATAGTTCCTTCTATTGAGATTCAAATTTCATTGTAAATTTCCTTGGCAATGTTTTTGTCATTTAATATTACTAAAGCTTATACATTTTAAAAACAAACTAATTATTAGTAATTAATTAAGCTTTTGTTAAAATAAATAACTTTTAATTTCTTGTATATAATATTTTACATATACGTTCAGAATACAATTAATAGATTAACTTTGTTAGAAAGCCATATAAGCTTAGTTTAATTAGGTTTTAATTAAAAATGTATACTTCAAAACATATATTTTATTGTTGTAACTATCTATATTTTAGTTTATCATAGAAGGAATGAAATATACTTCTGTTCATGTATCATTCTAATACTTATAGTCCAAAAAGGATCCAATGAATGACTCTAATGAATACTGCTAAAACTCACATAAAAACATATTACATTTTAAATTCATACCCTCATAATTATTTTTACATTAAAATTTCAATGTAAATAAAAATATACTTGACAAACTTCCATAAATTGAATTAAGATTTGTTTTAAAATCTACTTTTAAAAAAACTTTATATCTGAAATAATAAATCTGTCAGAAAAATATTACGTTGACATTTTATTTTTAACATTTCATTGCTGTTATTATTTGCCTCTGAAAAACTAAATATATTTGTTAGAACAGAGCAATGGCTTTTATACAAGTTAACGATGCAGCACTGCAATATTCTTGAAAACAACCCTAAAACATACATGTGTGTTCTCTAGAAACAAAATTAAAACTAGTTATATAATCAGCAATTAAAAATATCAACTAGATTTTTCCATTTGGCCTTATATTGTTTTGACTAAAACAAAACCATACAACAAAGATACAACAGTTTTACGGTTGTTTTCAATACAAAGTGCAAAACCAAACCATAATGTTAATATAAAAATATTCCGCAAACCATGCTATAAAACATGCTATAAAATACCAAAACATGCTATAAAATACCAAACCATGCAATTAATATTATGATTAGGCATGCAGTGTTGTTAATAGAGCATATCGCAATATATTAGGTAAATTGTCTGTTTCTACTAATTTTTGTGCTTATATCTGATTTAGGTTCAAGTTGTCCTGGGCACACAACCCAACTATTTCAGCAATGTGGCCAGGACAGTGGGCTACAGGTTAGTTACTGTGGGAGCCGGTACCGGAATGTGAACCCAGTACCTACTAGCCTTATGCCTGATGTTTTAATCACTACACAACTGATGCCAGCAGTATAAGTATTTACAAATACAAGTATATGCACATCAGTTATAAGGTCATTAATGTTCTTATGTATTTTATAAATTATAACACAGGGCTCAAACTTAATGATGATACCGGTAATCATTAGTAGCAAGAGGTCTTTTATATGCACCATCCCACTGACAGGATAGCACATACCATGGCTATTGACTTACCAGTCATGGTGCACTAGTTGGAATGAGAAATAACCCGACAGGAATCGATCTTAGACTGACCACGCATCAGGCAATCACTTTACCACCAGGCTATGACCCGCCCACTGGTTCTATAAATACTAGGTTTTGTTTTTGAACATTTCTACTAACATGGACTTAAAAGTAAATAATTCAAACAGTATAAAATTTTATAGAATTGTGATTATTGGACCAATAAAAATTTAAGGCAAAGAATTATTCGATTAATTAATAGCAACCAATAATGCTCATACATTTATTCCTGAAAATATGCCTTATTATATATTAACAGTAAATTGTTTTTAAATTTATTTTTTATGCTAAAATATTCTAAGATTTGTTTGAAAATAATAATGTTTGAGGAAAATAAGTTTTTTAATTCTGGGTACGGTATATTCTTTGAAGAAATTAAGGACTTTAATTCTGGGATTCTTTGAAGAAATTAAGAATTTTAACTCTGGGATTCTGTGAAGAAATAAAGAATTTTAACTCTGGGATTCTCTGAAGAAATTAAGAATTTTAACTCTGGGATTCTGTGAAGAAATAAAGAATTTTAACTCTGGGATTCTTTGAAGAAATAAAGAATTTTAACTCTGGGATTCTTTGAAGAAATTAAGAATTTTAACTCTGGTATTCTTTGAAGAAATAAAGAATTGTAACTCTGGAATTCTTTGAAGAAATTAAGAATTTTAACTCTGGTATTCTTTGAAGAAATTAAGAATTTTAACTCTGGGATTCTTTGAAGAAATTAAGAACTTTAACTCTGGTATTCTTTGAAGAAATAAAGAATTTTAACTCTGGAATCCTTTGAAGAAATTAAGAATTTTAACTCTGGTATTCTTTGAAGAAATTAAGAATTTTAACTTTGGGATTCCTTAAGGAACATTTATATCCAATATCTATTGAAGATTTTCTAGCCAATTTAATGAAGTATTACCCACCACCTGATTAAATGAATACAGTGAAGAAAACTATGCAGACACTAACAAGATGTAGAGCAGCTGATATCATTGTGTTCCTTGCACAACTTTATGTCAATGAAACAATAATGTAAAATGTTTTATATACTTATTCTGATGCAAGATTTTTTCAGTTTGATATAACTGTGTAAAATGAACAAAGCTTCCAAAATTACTCAGATACATACCCATCTTAATTAATTATTAATAAAACAAAAATTTATCAATATTAATTTTTTTAGCTAAGGATCAGGTTGCAATAAACTTTGTTTGGTTTGTTTTAAAACCAGAGAAAATCTGTGGATGACCACAAGAAGATTTATTATCTTATCATATATATTTACAATAAATACAAATTTACATTTTATAAACAAAGTTTTTTAATGCTTTTAAATTACATTCTTCCAAACTGCTTAAATAATTTAGTATAATATAAATTTAAAGTAACGAAAAGCATACCATGCTAACAGTGTTACCAAAATTTTGAACAATGGTAAATGGAATAACTCGAACAAGAAAGATTAATTATTTGGTTTTTGCATTTAAAAAACAAGGTTCTTGCATTAACTTTTATTTAAAATATGTTTCCAAGGACACACAATAACTCTGCTGCTGTCACTGAAGATTTCTACAGTGAACTAGAGAATATCAGAGAGGAGTTTGGTAAATTGTATTTTTCTTCTCTTCCCGTTTTACCTGTGTTCACATATGGCGTCCGAGGGGTAACAGGGAATGGCGGTGTTACTACAACAAAAGTTGTAATGTACATCAATCAATAAAACGGAAGATTCCAACATCATAATCTGCTATACGCTGTAGTGATTTCCCTAGAAATTACGCACGGCATGGTAGATCAAACACTTTTCGGGCATTTTCACCATTTTCGGGGCAATTGTTTTTTTAATTATAATTGGAATAAACATTAATGTAATTTATGTGCTTGCATTAATAAATGAACAGAAAAAGATATAAAAGGCATATTTTATTAATTATTAATACCTTTTTGGGTGTTTTATAAAGGCAATTTTAGAATTAATTAGTGAAAAAGGCTTCTTTAATCTCAGGGCAGCATGGTGCTGATTGAGGCAAGATGTTGCTAGACTATTGAGGCATGGTGCCGTACCATGTTAAAACAAGCTAGGGAAAACACTACACTGCTAAAGCAGTGTTCTCATTATGCAGTTAGTAGCAATGATTTGTCGTAGAAACTTTAATCATATCTGTACAAGACTAATGCCATTCTGATTTTGGTGTTTTCACAGAGCATTTCAATCACATGTGACAAGTCAGTGTAATTAACAGCATAATGAGAACACCTTTTAACCAAATATTAACATAAAGACATGGAAAGCAAAACAAAAACGTTTTACAATATTCGTTCTTGAAGCATGTTTACTAAAACATTAATTAAATTACTACCATATACTAATATCTGTATAGGAGGTTCATATAATTTTAATTTGATATGGTGGCCTAGCAGTTAAGTCGCCGGACAACAGGCTGGTAGGTACTGGGTTCACAGCCCGATACCGGCTCCCACCCAGAGCGAGTTTTTAAGGACTCAATGGGTAGGTGTAACAGCTTGCTCTGAATGTGCACGTTAAACAAAAAAGTAAAGTAAAAGTATGGTGGTACTGAGGTTTTATAGGCACCTTTTGGAAATACACACAGTGCTTCATTTAGAGGAGGACTGCCACTCTCCATCAACAATACATTCTACTGTTTGTAGGGCTGTAAAGACTGGTTTGCCAAATTTAAATGTGACCAAGACAGAGTTCAGTGGGTATTTGGACAGTTGTGATGGTATGTACTTTAATTAAGCTTGCTTTGTTTTAAAAGAAAAATACCATGTTTAATACTATCAGATAGATTTTGTATCTTTAAACAAACTACCACTGCAATAAAGTCAAATTAAATTCATCATTAGGCCATTGATTTGAGAAGTGCAAATATTTTGTTCAATGAAATTAACATCAATGGTTGAATCCTCCTCTGTATACAGACTCTGAATTCCTCAGGGACCCGTTCCACGAAGCGATCTTAACCCTAAGATTACCTTAGGCACAGAGCTACCCTATGCACTTAAGTTGATCTTAGGGCTAAGATTACTTCATGGAATGGGCCCCAGAGAAATAAAACTTCACTAAATCATTTATAATTATTCATGCTTCATGCATTTTATTCTTTATCATTCTTTATCAAATGCAACACATACTTCTAACTTGTATCTACTTTGACAAATAGCAGGGGCAACTGGCAAGTAGAATATTTTACCAATAATAAAGTATAATAAATTCTGGGGTGGACACAATAATGCACATGCCATAAGCTACAGTTATACATACTGACGAGTTGACAACAAGATTTAACATTAATAAAACAAAAACTAATGTAAACTCTATAAAGACAATATTCATATTATAAAAAAGACATTAATATGTATTGATTATTTTCTCCCTATCTTGAAACATTTAAACTACATACAAAGTAACAGTAAGAACTCAGCCACTATAGATCATTTTGCCACCCAACTATTTGTTTTTAAAGTTATCCACTCAGCAACTATAGACATTTGGCATGTGCTAACCACTTGGTACCTATACACCAAGTCTTTCTGCAAATATAACTTCTCACTGAGCATGTTAGTTAGTCACTCATTAATGTTTTAATTTGTTATCTGCCTTAACCAATCAATAAATTACTTTCTTCTTTTTTTGAGATAAGGTTAATGACTCAGTAACTATAGATAGCTGTTAAAAACTCAGTAACTATTGTTTTTTTGTTCATAACCACTTAGTAAGTTACTCCATAATGTTTTATGTTAATCTCAATTTATTACTTGCCTATGTTAAACACTCACAAACTATTAATATTTTGCATATGCCAACCACTCAGTCATGGTAGAGTTTTAGCACTGCCTGTTTCTCATACCTGGTGAGGTGGGGAATCCTGGCGTGGTGGGTCGTCCCAGAGTTCCGGTGTGTGTTTCCGGTTCGAGGGTCTGCACACCCGGACCAATCGGCCTCAACATGATCCGGTCCTCCTCAATCTCGTGGATCTGTTTTGGGGGCGGACCTTCACTCTTCTGAATCTGACTCTGAGCAAAATAAAAGGAAAGGAATACATGTATTTATTATTGAAATTTTGAGTCTCTTGGATTCGACTCTGAACAAAATTAAAGAAAAGGAATGTTTGTTTAAAGAACCTTCACTCTTCTGGATCTGGGCTGCGTTTTACGAAGCGATATTAGCGCTAAGATCACCTTAATAGTGCATAAGGTAACTTTGGACTTAAGGTGATCTTAGGGCTAAGATCGCTTTGTAAAACGGGCCCCAGACTGTTAGCAAAATTAAAAGAAAGGAATGTTTGTTTAATGCAACATTTGTTTTGTTTAATGACACCACTAGAGCACTATAAGACTCAGTTATATGCTATCATGTGGGATAGAAAAATAAAATACAACATAGGTGATAGAAATCTCAACCTGGGACAAGGTCAAAATATTTCCCACCGAGGGTGTACT
>JAECMU010240051.1:0-13335 GCA_016106625.1 Dracogyra subfuscus | reverse complement strand
AGATTTAAGAAACGTTATATATTTTATATGTAATACGGACGACCATTCGGCGATTAAAAAAAAAGAAATAGTTTTAGCACATTAAACTAACATGTTAGTGACAAGTTCATAGTCTACAAAAAGAAACCTGACACCACTATCGGGTTTCTTCTGAAAGCGTTTGTACTAGTCGGAAGCATATAAGATTAATGCTATGAGAGAATTAAAAAAAACTGTGCATTTTCCTCAAAATACTTAACAATCCATAATGAGCCTTAGAGTAATAATCAGTGACTCCCTTATGGAATAGTCCTAGGCCTTCAGTAGTAACATTACAGTTGGTAATAACATGGGATAATTATGTTGCCTTCGTGCCTCTTTTATGAAGAAAAAGTTTGCCTTGGTGTCCCTCCAACTTGCCTTGGTGCCCCAATTTTTGTTCTTGACACGAAGGCAACATTTGCCGTGCCCCCCAAAAGTTAAAATTCAATGCCTGTTAAAAACTGTACATTCACAAGACCACAATTAAAAGCTGTCTACATTCACAAGAGCCATTAAAAACTGTCTACATTCACAAGATAGCCATTAAAAACAGTCTACATTCACAAGATAGCCATGAAAAACAGTCTACATTCACAAGACCACTATTAAAAACTGTACATTCACAAGACAGCCATTAAAAACAGTCTACATTCACAAGATAGCCATTAAAAACAGTCTACATTCACAAGACCACTATTAAAAATTGTTTACATTCACAAGACAGCCATTAAAAGCTGTCAACATTCACAAGATAACCATTAAAAATTGTCTACATTCATAAGATAGCCATTAAAAATGGTCTCATTCACAAGACCACTATTAAAAACTGTTTACATTCACATGGCAGCCATTAAAAACTGTCTACATTCACAAGATAGCCATTAAAAATGGTCTACATTCACAAGACCACAATTAAAAGCTGTCTACATTCACAAGAGCCATTAAAAACTGTCTACATTCACAAGATAGCCATTAAAAACAGTCTACATTCACAAGATAGCCATTAAAAACAGTCTACATTCACAAGACCACTATTAAAAACTGTACATTCACAAGACCACAATTAAAAGCTGTCTACATTCACAAGAGCCATTAAAAACTGTCTACATTCACAAGATAGCCATTAAAAACAGTCTACATTCACAAGATAGCCATTAAAAACAGTCTACATTCACAAGACCACTATTAAAAACTGTTTACATTCACAAGACAGCCATTAAAAGCTGTCAACATTCACAAGATAACCATTAAAAATGGTCTACATTCATAAGATAGCCATTAAAAATGGTCTCATTCACAAGACCACTATTAAAAACTGTTTACATTCACAAGACAGCCATTAAAAACTGTCTACATTCACAAGATAGCCATTAAATCATTAAATTTTTACTTTTGATGACTTTAGAAGATTCCATTAACTGAGGGTTTCTGGACCGATCCATCATATCAAGTGTCATCAGAAGTTCTTGATACGCCTTCAATGCAAGATGAACTCTGGAAAAACAAACAATTTAATAGTGTTTACTACGGGTCTATCTTCCAATTCAAATACACTTCCAAATGTGATAAAAATTTTTTTTACAAATTTACGCAAATATTAAAAAGATCAAACTTAAAAATAAACTTGCACTATTTTTCAAACATACAAAAATTAACAGTCATATTATATTTTTTGTTTATGATACCACACCAATGGTGTTGCAAAGTCCTTTTATAGACATTACATAATAAATTAAATAGATTTTCAGGACCATAGTTGACAACATTATCTTCACAAAAATCAAGACAATGAAATTAGTTATAAAAATCACCAAACTAAAAAAAAAAAACAATTTCTTCAAGAATACATAATACAACTGAAAAAAAAAATATATTCACAATACAATGGAAGATTCCAGCCACTGATTGGCTGTTGTCTTGTTTGGACTAGTCCATTATAAAGGGAGGGAATGCACCAGGCTTACAGTATGTGACAAAATACTACTTTGCTACTACTACTACCTTTTGCTCCAAGTGATCGCTTCCTTCTTCTCCGACATAATCATCTCATAGTACGTCAGTAGGTTGTTGTAGATGTAGTGGAAGGTCGTCACGGACACCGTTTCACTGAAATAGGAGCATGTTAAAAAACAACCAGACCGGTTAAAGTAAGCCAGCAACTTGTTCATTCCATCGGTCGGATGACGGTCATAAATAATATAAAATTATATAGATCAGTCAACAAATTAATAATAAATTATGAAAACTATTTTTTTTTAAATTAATGATAAATATGAATGATATATAAATAACAGATTGTAAGAACGATCATGCTCACAATTTTCAGATGCTGAATTTAAGTTTTATTTTGTAAATATAAATATCCACCCCTAATATAATAGTTTTTAAAGGGACATTCCCGAGTTTGTTGCATTGTAACATGTTTCAGACTAATAAAATATTTCTACGATTAAACATACATATTAAATATATTTTCTTGTTTAGAATATCAAATTTGTATATTAAATGTGTTTCTGGTCGGCTTAATATTTGTTAGAAGCCGAAAATAGATTTTGTCTTTAAATAATTTCGTACGTACGAAAAATTATTTTTTAGGAAATAAAATAAAAATTAGCCTAGTACAAATGTCAGAACGATCAGAAACACGTTTAATATTGAGCAACTAATATTCTCAACAAGAAAATATATTTAATATGTAAGTTTGATCGTAGAAATATTTGCTTGGCGAAAAGGTTTCAGTCAAGCTAATTTTGTCCAAATATTTCTATAGTTTTTGACTGAATTTGATGATTTGCTCTAGAACTGGGGGGGAAGTTCCCCATTCTCCTCCCCAGTCCCCTTGTCTCATACGCTTATGGTTTTTAGCAGCATCAGTGATACCTGACAAGGTCGACCCTCTTGCTGTGAAGTCGACAGAACTCCATGAAGAATCTCATCGCCCACAGGTAATACGTCTCATCGTGGTCCTGCGTCTTCTCTCGCTGCAGGTTGTCCTTATAGAAAAGAAAACATTTCTCATCCCTCAAAGTTTAGATCATCTTCTGACAGAACTTGACCGGAAATAAGCCCATGTCTTTGAATAAGCCCCCCTCCGTTCTGATTGCATTTAAGAAAATAGGCCCTCATTCGTAAATAAGCCCACCCCCAACTTCGTCACGTACACAAAACTGCAAGTTTGCTCAAAGTTCATTTAAAAGGTCATACCTCCTGCAGATGATTAAACACAAATGTAACACACTATTTTACCACCAGTTAGGTTTAGCAGTCTAAAAGTAACAGTGTGTAACATTGTTTTCAATTTCATGCCTGCAGTATTTCTTTGAAGTACACAAGCCTCAATCTGAATTAAAACCAATGTCTATTTTTGCCACCACACTGGGTTCGCAGTTAATGTTAATTAGGCAAATACCTTATTCTGATTGGCTAAGAACAATGACCTAGATTGTTAGCTGGCTGTCTGTGTCAAAAACATGTGTATACACTATGGATTTTTTTGTTAATTGCTGTTGTTTTAAGTCTTCTTGGCATTACATTTTGGATATAAATAAACAGCACTGGTAAGTAATTTTAACATAGAAGATGTGGTTCTGATAATTAGATCCTAGTAAAAATAAATAATTTTTTTAATTAATAAACAATTATTATTTATTAATAACAAATGGAACACTAATTAATTGATTTGTTACTAAACGTTTTTTGTTTTCTTCCTAGTTAATTTAATTATTATTAGTTAATTTAATTATTATTATTTATTTATTATTTTTTCCCCAACAAAACTGCCCCCTTGTCTGGGAATAAGCCCACCCCATGCTAAGCTCACAATGAGTTGTCTTGGCCCCCTGGGCTTATTTCCGGTCAAATACGGTAGTATCACATCGTTATTCACTCAGTTATGGCCCTTGAACTAAAGAGATTTGTAGGGCACAGTAAGGGACAGGTATTTTTAGAAGTAATTTCTAAGGAACATTTTATTCAGTATTGCATCACTCTTTGCCCAGAGTTATGGCCCTTGAACTTGAAAGATTTGTGGGACACAGTCAGGGATATGTATCGCGTCACTATTAGCCCAGAGTTATATTGCTTTAGTAGTACTTTCTAGGGAACATTTTGTTCAGTCTCACGTCACTATTTGCCCAGAGTTATGGCCCTTGAACTTAAGAGATTTGTGGGGCCTGATAAGGCACTTGTATTGCTTTAGAAGTACTCTCTCTGGAACATTGTGTTCAGTATCGCGTCGCTATTCACTATGCAAGTTTCAGAGATTGCGACACAATTTCAAAACATTAAACAGTAGTTGCCAATCAATGTTAAACGGACTAGAAATAATGCTAATCAAAACTTTGAAAACAAAATGTTCACCGTTTAGTACAAACAATAGCCAAGTAAATACTCTCAACAAGCGTCTTGATAGAACTCCTAAAACAAGACTATTCTCCAAGAGGGTGAAAGGATATGACTTAATCTAGCAACGTCATAACATGTTAAATAAAAGCAAACGTGATGACGTCATATTAATTTTTTTAATTCTTTTTTGTTTGTTGAAAAATACCACTATAAAGAGCATTGGTTTTTATATTAATTATGTAACATACTTTGGAGGCTTTCACCCCTCTTGAAGAATATTCCATAAAAAAGCAAAATGGCAGCTGGCTAAAAATTGCATGTATTTATCCCTATGCTATCTCAGAAAAGTCGATACTAAAGACATCATTATAGTCTCATATGTGAAAGCTGTGTCACTGTAATGTTTTTTTAACAACTTGTGTGTGGACAAAATTTGGGGGAAATGTAACAGTAATTATAGGTAGAAGAGCAATTTTTCTTAGTTGTTAACATTTTGATTCGGACAGTAGTTCATGGGACATAACATGCATATATTATATTTTTGACAGAGTCATGGCCCCTGAATAAAATCTATACAAAACCAACTGGTCATAACTACATGATAAACATTTAGACAAAATTTCCAGTCAATATCTTGCAGCATTATGAAAAAAGTCTGGAATTTTCATTCTAAGTTCAAGAGCCACAACTCTTGTCATAAATGGAAAAATCTCCATGAAAGTCAAACTTGATAATAACTCTACTTGATAAACCTATACACAAATGTTCCGTTCAATATCTTGCAGTACTGAAAAAAAGACAGACAGTGAGACAGAGATAAAATGTAGTGCCCTTCGACAATCTGATTAAAATTAGCTCTACTGGGTCTACCAGTAGATCTAACAGCATTACGTGACATTTTATCTATAAATAACAATTTAAATATCGAACAATTACACTTTGGCTTTTATAGCGTTATTTGGGAGCATACAAATTCAGAAAATATCAGGCGAGACTATTTATGCAGTAGGTGAACTTGTTGGTTTATTTCAACATTGAAATAACAGAGGGAAAAGTGCAGTAATAAACTCTGGATTGTATACTAGTATAAACAGATTTTATGGCTACACGATCACAGGGTTTCTTTTCTTCTTCTTAAAACAAATTTTATATTGCAATTAGTTTCCCGGCATACACTAGCATGATTTTGCAAGTAAGGTTTTGATTGGTCGAATGAAAGGTCAAATGGACATGAGCTCCAACTGGGCTGCCATTAGATCTACATGTAATAGTGGAAGCAATTTTAATTAGACTGTCTCTTTCAGTTATCCCAGTAGGAGACTAATAAACTGGAATTAATGAACAAATGCTTAATGACACCACAGCACAGTTGTAAACAATGACTGTAATGTGGGATGAATGTCAGCCGTAGACTTGTTACAGGGTTCTTGCAGACTGCCAAGAATCAAATTTCAAAACTTTTCCATGACATTTTCATGACCTTTCCAAACATTTAATGACCCTTTTGCACACAAATCTGTAAACATGAATCACACTGCCATGAGATAAAAACTTGAAATCTGGTAAAACCGAATGTTCAACCTGCATAAAAAGACAGGGTTTATACTCTTTAGAGGAAAACAATCAAAAACTTCCTATGGTGAAAAAGATGGTTTTCAGAGACATAATGCATCACAAGAAGTAATTAAAACAGAATGGTTTTGGCAGGAGCAGACAAACAGGATCAACAACAAATACTGGTAATCCACGCTCGTTACGTAAAAATCTCACTGGTACCAAGCGTTCTCCTTGGGTTAACATGAAGCGTAAAAAGTATAGCTAGAAATATTGTCCTGAACGCTGAATTTACAATGAACGTCAAAATGACGTTGTGCCCATTCAATAAAGGTAACTGCACGCCATGTGACAGGAAGTGATCGCTCACACTCTGATAAGCATGATCGAAAATATATCGGCTGATGCGTAAATTTCAAAACTTTTCCATGACTTTTTAGTATGAACCAAAATTTCAAAACTTTTCAAGGCCCTTGAAAAATATTTGGCAAATTTCAAAACTTTTCCAGGTTTTTAATGACCGCGGGAACCCTGTTGTTAACTAGCAGAACGGCAGTGGTGTGACGTCACTAATGGTAGGTTTAGCGCTGAAACAAACACAGTAACGTAACAAAACACTGTATTGTGATTAAAATTTGACCAATCAAGATTATAAGTGATATCTCCTGCAAAGAATATCGTAGGAGATACCACAAATTATATCTCCTACAAAAGCTTTTAATGTATGATAAAGCGAAATATGTCTCACAACTCTTACCTTGACAGCGAACATGAGCGGGTTGTAGCAGTTCTCGAGGAACTGGACGATGAATTCCTTCAGACACAACCGGATGCTGAGAGTGGAGCGCCGATGGACTTCCGTGTCTTTGATGGGCGCTAGGTTCTTGGCCTTCTTTTTATATTTCTTGTTGAAGTCGAGCGACAGATTCTGAATGTCACCTTGAGACTTGTGATAGATGAGATCCTTGTCGCTGATCGACTTCATGTTCAGCACGACGTACGTTCCACCAAAACGGGAATGTCTGTAACAAAAACAAAAACGGAAGGAATATTTAACGAGACCGTAAGATTTCAAATTTCATGGGAAACACTTTGGAGAAAACCTTTTTTTTTTCTCTTTTATACCTGTCCTCAACAAGTGCACCTCCCCTCCCAGGCAGGATAGCACATATCATGGCCTTTGTTACACCAGTTGTGGAGCTTGAAATAGCTCAATGGGCCCACTGACGGGGATCGATCCTAATCCAACCATGCATCAAGCAAGGGCTTTACCACTGGGCTACGTCCCACCCCTGACACGCCTAAGATGACAATACAATGACAAAACTGTGTACCTTGTGTTATGTTTCAACATGTTCATTTTCTTTTCTTTAAGTTCTTTCAAGCGGACACATTCCAATTCTCTGAAACAAAACAAATAAAATAACTTTTAAAAACATGCATTGTTAGATAACTGCTAATGCAGTACACGTCCATTACCAGGCCCAACACAATTTCAAATCTCTAGAATTCAAGGGCCATAACTCTGTGAAACATGGGTAAAACACCATGAAAGTCAAACTTGATCTGTAACAGTATGTGATAAAGTTATATATAAAATTTCATCTCAATATCTTCATGTATTCAACAACAAAAAAGTCTGGAAAACAAATTTTCATATCTTCTAAAAGCAAGGGCCATAACTCCATCAAACAAGAACAGTTATGGCTCTTGAATAAATTCCCAAGAAAGTCAAACTTGATCTGTAACAGTATCTGATAAAGCTATATATAAAATTTCATCTCAATAACTTCATGTATTCAATAACAAAAAAGTCTGGAAAACAAATTTTCATATCTTCTAAAAGCAAGGTCCATAACTCCATCAAACAGAACAAATCCCATTTTGACACACATGGTTCATACAGGCTTAGCCAGATTGTTTTCAAGGACTTTTTAAGGACTTTTCAAGTACATCTCTACCGTAATCAATTAAATGTGACAAAAAACAAAGTAATTATAAGTCCCTTTTTGTCGCCGTAAGTCACTCATTTGTTGGTGCTTTGCACTCCTTAGATGGGATTTCTCAGCGCTTTCACCCATGCTGGTTATATCAAAGATTTTGTCACACAAAACACATGTTGCCTTGCGTTTGTCAGATTTGCATGATCACTAGGTTAGCTTCCCATTTACAATTATAGAGAGACTTGTGACTCATTTTTCTGTATCAACAGACGTCAACACATGCGCAGTTACAACATCTCGCCACTTCCGGTGTGATATAATTTGATACCCGGTGAAAAATGTCCGGTAACAGGTTAAATTGTTTAGCGAAAATTCAACAATAAGTGTCTTCTGTTTAAAACATTTCGAGAAACTTGTCATATGTATTGTCAGTGGATTTTAATTTTTAAATTTAAGGATGTGTTTGTAAAATTCAAGCACTTAGTAACAAAATTAAAGGACTTTTTAAGCACAAATTCAGTATTTATGAAATTTAAGGACTTTTCAAGGACTACCCTGAAATTCAAGGACTTTTCAAGGTCTGTGCGAACCATGACACAGTTGAGGCCCTTGAATAAATTGCCATGAAAGTCCAATTTGATCTGGCAATAACTGTCACATGAAAGTCAAACTTGATTATTAACAGTACATGATAAAGCTATACACAAAATTTCAGCTCATTATCGTCTAGTGCTTCAAAAAAAGTCCTGAAAACTATAAGTAGAACAGACGGACAAACCAGGATGGAGATGACACTGATAGCACCCTTCTGAGGCCTGTTTCAAATAAAGCAGTCTGATTAAAATTAGCTCTACTGGTCTACCAGTAGATATAACAGCACTGCATGGACTCCCATGTCCAGGTAACATTTCATTTATAAATAACAATTTAAATATCGACCAATTACACTTTGCCTTTTATAGCCTTATTCGGGAGCATACAAATTCTAAAAATACTATTTATGCAATAGGCGAACTTGTTGGTCTATTTCAACATAATAAAAAAAACAGGTGGAAAAGTGCAGTAATAAACTTTGGATTGTATACTAGTATAAACAGATTTTATGGCTATACCATCACAGGTTTTTTTTAAATCTTGAAACAGATTTTATATAAAATTTTATATTGAAATTAGTTTCCGGCATACTTTATAATTCACCCAAATCATTTCGTATACCCTCAGCATAATCCCAAATTATTTTCAAATCACTGGCATGATTCTGTAAGTAAGGTTTTGATTGGTCGAATGAAAGGTCAACCGGACATGAGCTCCAACGGGCTGCTGTTAGATCCACATGTAATAGTCAAGCTAATTTTAATTAAATTGCAAATAAAGTAGCATCTGTATGGTACATGATCCTTAGCTCTACACGAAACATATAAAAATTCTAAATTTTCTGTTCATCCAATAAGCCCAGTAACAACACAACATGAAAAAGAAGGAAAGAAATGTTTTAACGATGCTCTCAACACATTTTATTTACGGTTATATGGCGTCAGAAATATGGTTAAGGACCACACATATACTGAGAGGAACCCACTGTTGCCACTTCATAGGCTACTTTTTTCGATTTGCAGCAAACATTTGGTTAATCTGACCTATTTTAGTCTTAAGAGAGAAAACCTGCTACATATTTCCATTATTAGCAAGGTATCTTTTATATGCACCATTTCACAGACAGGATACCAGGGCCTTTGATATACTTGTCGTGGTGCACTGAGTGAGAAATAGCCCTATGGGCTTACCGATGGGGATCGATCCCAAACCAACCTGCATCAAGTGAACGCTGTACCACTGGGCAACGTCCCGCCCCCAAACAACACAACATGAATTCCAATGGACTTATTTTCTCTTAACATGGATATGCATATTTTAGACCCCTCGTCTATTACTGCAAAATTGGAAAGATCTAAAAACCTGCACCTACCTTTCATCTTTCTCTTTTTCAGTGCGAGATCGCTGCATTCCAGCTGAAGCTAAAATCTCAGGAGTCTAAAACATTTAAAAGCATTTATGTTAAAAATAAGATAGCTCCGTGGTCTAGTGGATAAGCTGCTGGACAATCAAGCTGATGACAGTGGTTCAAATCCTGTCAAAGCTGGCTCACACATTCATTCATCTTTCTCATCTATCACCCTCTATTTATCATTCTCATTATCTTAATATAAAAGACCCTTTCTGTCAGTTTCCTCCAACTCTGTCTTCCGAGCTGTCCACACCATCGCCTACCTGTCTCAATTTCCTCCACGGGTGCAGTCTCTGTGTATTTCCCTGCACCCACCTGGCATCCTCGTCCTCTGCCGCTAATATAACGACCGCCGGTAGTAGGGGTGCATAGTAGGTGGTTACAAGTGCCTCTTAACAATGCCAGAAGTAACTACTGAACACTCCTCGAAGTGGTCAGACTAAGCCAACAGCTAAAAGCTGATGGGGAATGGCAGGCGTGTGGCACGAATAGCCGCAAGAGACAAACACCTGTTGCGGTTGGAGAGACAAGGACTGGGATGTGGAGGTGGACAGCAAAAGAAGTTGAAAGATAAGGAGGAGTTGCCAGATCTGGAAGAAATGAGATGGAATTTAAAGGAGAGAAAGGAAAGGGGGCAGTGGGATAAAAAATGTTTTTTTTAAAAATAAGATAATAAAAAAATTGCAGTATGAATACTAGCTTTGGTTTTCATCAAATTTGCAAATTATGAATTTGAAAAATAATTGACAAATTTTATTTTAGCAAAAATAATTTCATATTATAACTGATATTTTATTAGAAAATAACAGTTTCTGCAATTTTCGAAGTTTAATAAATAAGTTGGTGAAATTTTACCTTCTTATCCTGTAGCCTATTTACAGGTTGCACAAAAATAAATTTAGATTACTAAATTCCTTTTTAGCGTAACCCATTATGTTCATGTAAATAATATCCTAAATGTAATGTGCAAGTTACAAAATAGGTCATGCAAAAACTTTTGCACGAGCAATCAACAAACAAAATAATCGTTCACATGACCAAGACCTAGCCCTGTTAAAAAAAAAAAGAAAATTGAGAGGTCATTCACAATTACTGATGTTTTCAAGAACATACAAAACAATTTTAAAACAAAAATGCCAATTAAAATGTCCCTTGTACAATCAAATTTTTTTGTGTATTATAAATATACCAGAGAGAAAAAATAGTTTCCAAATACAAATTGAATATTTTAAACTTAATTGAACAAATAATTGACCAGTGTAACTAACCTGTTCCCGAAACATAAGGGAGATAATTTCGAGCATATGCATACAGAGTTGTCTTTCTTCATCTGAACTGGCTATGTACAAAAGCATGTCTTCCAAACCACTAACGTGCATAACCCTGAAAAACAGTGAAACATGTCATCAATATTTCTACAATCTGACAGTATTTTTTTAAAATTCAGCGGAGGGGTGGAGTAAATACTAGGGAAAGGGGAGCAGAACAAGGGGAGCCATCACTCTCACTCCCCAGAGATGTGTTTACAGAAAGTAATTTTAGCTCCACTTTAGCATGAGGCATAGTTAAATTAAACATTTCCTTCCTTCCTTCCATCAATCCCCGTCAGCTAACCACTGGGTTTTTCTCTCGACATAACCATATGTCCGACGTCGATATAACCGTCATTATAATGTGTTGAGTGCGTCGTTAAACAAACAAACAAAAAATAATCCTTCCTTCCACATAGCACGTGAATTTATAATGGAAAGAAAGAAAGAAATGCTTTATTTAATGACGCACTCAACACATTTTATTTAGTTATATGGCATCAGATATATGGTTGAGGACCCCACAGATTTTGAGAGGAAACCCGCTGTTGCCACTTCATAGGCTACTCTTTCCAATTAGCAGTAAGGGATCTTTTATTTGCACCTGCCACAGGCAGGACAGCACAAACCATGGCCTTTGTTGAACTAGTTATGGATCACTAGTCGGTGCAAGTGGTTTACACCTACCCATTGAGCCTTGCGGAGCACTGACTCTGGGTTTGGAGTTGGTATCTGGATTAAAAATCCCATACTTCGACTGGGATCTGAACCCAGTACCTACCAGCCTGTAGTCCAATGGCCTAACCACAATGCCACCGATGCCAGTGAATTTATAATGGTATCAAAATGGTAATCTTCCAAATGGCTCCCCAAAATAATAAATTGGGGAGGGGGCGCAATTCATCACTCAGGGGTCTAATTCACAAAGTTCTCTTAGCCTCTGTTACACAACAAAACATCCTTTTTGCAAGTCTTTTAAGCATTGCACTACGAGATCGCAAAGTTGTGAGAGTTTAGTGAATTAGGCCCTGGACTTTAGATCTCACTAATCTGGGCCCGTGCTTATAAAACTTTCAGAGTCCAGATTCAATCTCTAACGACGTCACACACATACAATTTGTATGGCGTTGTCATGACGTTATCTTCTCAGACTCTATTAGAGTCTCGAGTCTAGACTCTAAAGGTTTTATAAGCACCAGGCCTGGGCACAACAGGAAGGTCGTTTTAGTTCAGTATTGTCATTAACAGAGAGTTGTCAATATTTGGAAAACTTTTATTGGGTCAGGTCAGCAGGGTATAATCTACCATGTATTTTGGGGCCGGTGAACGGCCCCATTCCCCTAATGTCTATTCCCAATCCAGTACCGATTTTTTCCCAATTACGACTTGACAGATTCCCAATTAACTAAGTTACAGATTCCCAATTAACTAAGTTATAAGACTGCTAAGAAATCCCCTTTCGTGTTCGGCAATTGTGAATATGAAAAAATATTGGCGAAATAATTTTTAGTTGGCGAATTTTTTTGCGAAAGACTTCCATTCTAACATTTGTAACCGATTCTGTGGATTGCTCCGCCTAGCTGATATATTTGGCGCCAATTGCAAGTCCACGTGATCAGTCTATTTTACCCCGGTGATTGTCGTAAACAGAAATAATAAAAATAAAAAACAAATCGGTGAAAAATATATAATAATCTTTAAGACATGTTACATTGTTAGTAATAACCAGTGGGTTACTAGCTAACCTGTGTTGTAATTATTATTAGTCCCAGTAACTGAGTTGAAGCTTTCGTATAATAATAAACGACTAGATGTAAAATCTAGGTCGCGAGGATTAGTTCATTTTTACATAGAGGGTAGGCTGAAAAATTATTTGAAAGGACACCTAATATTTTATCATATTTAATCTTTATTAGCTAAATTATCATTAGAGTATACTAAATATAGTATACAAGTATTATTTGAAATGTATGCAGCCGTCAAATTACAATTATTTTTTGGTCTGTAACACCGGCATTTTACATCTCGCTATCCCTCTCAAAGAAATAAACAAAGATTTGTAATGAACGAGACAAATGTCCGGTTTGAAAATGACTATCGCATGCCTGTGTTTTGACAGCAATAAACACACAAAAGGTACTTTGATTGTAAAAAAAAT
>JAECMU010239976.1:3885-21924 GCA_016106625.1 Dracogyra subfuscus | reverse complement strand
CTAAACCGGAATCCCCTCAAAACCGGACGTTTCCCGCGGTCCCGTGATTTACACGTCTTTTAACACTATATTTTACCCCTCTAAACCAAAAACCCCTCTAAACTGAACAATTCGGTCCCAATGTGTCAACTTAGTGTAAATCCTACCCCTGAAAAACGGACGATCAAACCGATACCAATCAATATGGCGCCCACTTGTCTGTGAACACTGATGGCTAGTGCAATATGCGCATGCTCGAGATCGCTGTTATCAGTGTAATCACTGCTGCATACAGAACAGGTACCACTCAGCAGGGAAGATTAGCAACTTGACAATAAACAATTAGAAGGACTGATCACAAGCTTTGGTATGGAGTTAACTACTGTAAACACATTGACTGTGTTGTAATTATGGTTAACATTAGCAGTTTGGGTTAAGATGTCTTTATTAAGTTACGAGTGTGTTTTATGTGAAAGACAACATACATCGATTGATACGTTTCTCAACGGAAGCCGATTTATCGATTGATTGACAATTTGTGGACTTTTTAATGTATTTTTTATTTAATATTACTCCAATGGATGTTTTTATTTTTCTAAATGCTCATAAATGCACCATTTCTCAACATATTCTTGTTGTTCTTGTTTTAAAACACTTTAACTATTTTATGGAGAACAGAAGGTATTTCCGTCCAGGCAGACCTCTGAAAACCGGACACCTTTGAAAAACAGACATTTTACTTGGTCCCATGGATGTCCGGTATTGAGGGGTTTCACTGTATAATAGTGCAAAATGGAATATGTCTATATACATTTACCTTTGTATACAATGTTCAATTATGAATGTCAACTTAAGTACAATTAAGTTTGTTTTTTCCTCATTTGTGCACTTTAATTTTGGGAAGGTTTTCTTAATGTAACAAAAGTATTTTGATGTCCTGGGTTCAGTCGTAAACAGATTGCAAATAGACCAGTTTATGGAAGGAAGGAAATATTTTATTTAATGATGCACTTAACATGTTTTATTTATGGTTATATGGCGTTGGACATATGGTTAATGACCACACAGATATTGTGGGAAAGAAAGAAATATTTTATTTAATGACGCATTCAACACATTTCATTTACGGTTATATGGCGTCAGACATATGGTTAAGGATCACAGATTTTGAGAGGACACCCGCTGTCGCCACTTCATGGGCTACTCTTATGTCGATTAACAGCAAGGGATCTTTTATTTGCGCTTCCCACAGGCAGGATGGCACAAACCATGACCTTTGCTGAACCAGTTATGGATCACTGGTCGGTGCAAGTGGTTTACACCTACCCATTTAGCCAAGCGGAGCACTCACTCAGGGTTTGGAGTCGGTATCTGGATTTAAAATCCCATGCCCCTACTGGGATCGGAACCCAGTACATACCAGCCTGAGCCTGTAGACTGATGGCCTAACCACAACACTGGTAGATATTGAGTGAGGAAACCCGCTATTGCCACTTCATAAGCCACTCTTTTCGATTAGCAGCAAGGGATCTTTTATAAAAATGTATATGCACCATCCCATAGACAGGATTATGGATATCACATACCACATTCTTTAATGTACCAGTCGTGGTGCACTGGCTGGAGCAAGAAATAGCCAAATACTAAATAGGCCCACTGACGTGGATCGATTCCAAACTGAACATTCAACATGCATGATCATGATGATGATGATGATCATGATGATGATCAATCATCAAGTGAGGCCGAGGGCAAGACTTCCGAAAGTTCCAGTATTCAGTTCATTCAAAATTAGGTTTAAAGTTAAGGTTAGTGATAGTATTAGCATGAATGCTGGAACGTTCGGAAGTCTTTCCAGAGTTTAAATACACGTCTTTTTAATAATTATTATTTTAACCTCTTGTACTTGACGGCCAAACAAAAAAGCCCCTATTGAAACTCTTCTGTGTAATAAAAACAAAGATTTTACCACATCCGGTTTGCATTTTATTTTTTAAAGAACTTCATTAATTTTATGCAACGTTCATTAAACGTCAGATGCTTTTTACATATTTGTATTTAAGTTTAATAGGGCTACTGGTAATTGCATTATCATTTAATTCACAAATAGACGCAACATTATTTATGACAAGTTTGTATTTGATTATGTTACTAATTTATGTTTGGTGAGAATGTTATGTTGTGACTCACGGAACTGAGAACCGGAAGCGCCAGAATATTTAAGAACACACAAATCGCAAATTAATTTATAGTAATAGTTTTGCATTTGGCTTTCGTAAAAATTAACATGACATTAAAAAAGGAAATAAAGTGAGATCGTTGAATAGATAAAACCTGAATTATATATTTTTAAACTTTTATTCTTTTTTGTTTGTTTTTGTTGCCATTTTGGTTACCTTGGCAACAGTGTATACCCAGGGATTTATCCGCACTTTTTCAACAAGGTCCCATATTTGTATACATTCATTCATTCATTCATTTAAACTTATGAAGTTATGTTCTGTGCTTGTATCCAATTAAGGTTCAATCAGGCTGTCCTGACCACAAACCTCAGCTATCAATAGTTTTATTTGTGAGTGGTTAGTGAGAGAGTAGTCCGAAGGTACATACTGTAAAATACTTTATTTTCGCGGGGACTTAATTTTCGGGCTATTCGCGCAAAAACATTTAGCGCGAATTATAGCATCGCGTGAAAAATTAAACCAAACAGATTGTGACCGATTAATTGTTGTAGATGACCCGGTCTGTTTTTCCAGCGTAGATGACTTCAAGACTTGGGGTGATAACAGGTCTCCACTTTTGGTGATCGGCAACAAAACCGTGATCTGTCGTTTGTCATCAACACCCTGTTTAGCGCCTCTCTCTTCCATGGTCCAATCACCCCCAGGAAAGAGTGATACTCCAGTTAATTACCAACTTGTCTGGAATTGAATGTTTGCTTACTGTATCGCTCACCCGTTTAAGAAAGACCTCCTTTATTTCTTCACCACGCTTTCGCTTTTTAGGAGTATCCTGTTTCTGCCTCGTTTTCAGTTTTACTTTCGCATGGATTTGGCAAACCGGGCATTTTGGGTTTCGGGGAATGTTTTAACCGTGTAAGTAAAGACATTGTGGATGGTACTGAATTACAAAGATTAACACCTCATTATATAATATAATGCTTACAAGCGGCCATTTACCCAATCTCAGTGAGACCCTTTACCTGTTTATAATATTAATCATTTGATCTGGTAGAATGCCGATACGATCAAATGGTCGTCTGTATTTGTAGACCAATTTAAGTCTTAATTGATAAACTATTCAGGACTAATTAAGCCCATGCCAAGATACCGACAGTTAATATTGCTTATGCATTGACTGTAAAAACAGGATTTATTGATAAATAATAGTGGTGTTAAAAAAAGAAGAAAAAAAAGTTTAATCAAGGATGCACGAAATATTAATTCCGCGAACATGGTGATTTTCCTTTAGTGCGAAAATTACACCCCTCGAAAATAAAGTATTTTACAGTAGATGATAGAATGTGGGGCTTTTTTTTATCGGAAGCTAGTTACACATGGCCTATATGTAGCTAGTATTCAAAACTTGTGGCACCATGTTTCAAATGTTTCTCAACCAAAATAGTACAACAAATAAACACACAAACCAAAAATGTATAACCTACTGTACTAACTAAATCCCAGTTGAAGTATTTGTGTCATTATTATTATATTAAAACAAAATTTATTCTAGCGACAACTGTCAAAAGTCCCCTACCATTTTAAATATGCTACAAAGAGGGAGCCCTGCTGGCAACCTTGATTTTCATGTTAATTTTCAACAATGGAATATGTAACTAAACATTTATATTTTAGGAATCTGAATGAAGTACTCTGGAGGCTATGGCGTCTTGGCTGATTGCATTGTTTACATTTGGAACATTTGTGTTTGGACAATCACCAAAACGTAAGCTAGCAGTTCTAAAATTTAATCTACTTTCATCTCTCTTACAGTATTGTATCTTCATTTTTCTCAAGTTTTTTATTAGTATTCATGCCTGCACAAATTGCATGAACGATCGATTTGTTTGTGAATCGGTTATGCAAATTTATTTTCCATAAGCGATTTATAGTGCATGTGAAATGTGCTAAATGAAGTTTCTACATCGCTTTTTGACTCACAGTAGAAACAACTTGACGATTTCTGACATGTATTTTATAATTACATGTAACAGAAATTGCAAATATTAGTCTAGTTAATTTAGGATATTTCTTTTGGGAAATGTAATGTATTCTCTTCTATTAATAAATGTTAATCAGAAAACTTCGCTGATTACAGAGAATATCAAATATCAAACATGGCAACCTTTTTCCAATGAAAAAAGTTAACATGGCTGTGAAGGTGACAGTGATCTTATTTATTAAAATTAATTTTTAAGTTCTTTTACCATTTTTTGAAAATTAGTTATGCAAATCAACCTAGGTTATGCCATTTTGTATTATATCAGTGTTTGTAACAGATTTGATGCTTAAATAACACATTTTCAATTGTTTCAAGTTCAAGCCATAGCTAAACTGACTCATTTAAAATGTCTTGAGTTCTGTATTAAATACTAATAGGGTAACTTTACAAGTTGTTATGTTAAAAAGTAAAATCATCAAATACATTTATGCCTGCATTCGCTGATTTCATGTTAATTTTTTTATTTAAATATTTTTGGTCATAACCATACACTAATTAATACAGTACAATATATATATATTTGTAACAAAAACACATCCAACAACAGAAAAATAAATATTCAAACAAGAAACGAGATATTGTATTTATAAAGAGTTAAAGTAGCAACCAGCAATTGACACTCGAAATACATCTGAAAGATTTCAACATTATTTCTTCTCTTATGTTGGGTCTCATTTTAAAGTTTTTAACATATCTCAAATTATTTGTAATTTACCAGTCAACCTTACTTTAGTTCTTGATGATTTTCAATTTACAAATTTGGTATTTGATAACCAAATATTACAGTTTCATCCTGGGGGTATTTTCATTCAGAGATTTAAAAACAAAAGAAATGGTCCATACTCATTCACTGATAACACTGCAGTTTTGTGCTAGAAGACCAGTGAATTTGTTTTTGAAATTATGCTTTTTACACAAATACATGTATACCAATGTGTTGTTTTATACTAAAATAGTTGCTGAGCACTCCTAAAATAGATGTAAACATTATTAACCATGCCATGGCTGATAAGTGGAATAAAAATGTATGCATTTTCAAACAATTTCAGCTATTATAGACCGGTGTCCTGACTTTGTGGATCCATTCTACTTGACGTTCTGTGGCACACCCGACAACCCTGACAAGTGTATTTTAGCCAGCTGGGTCTGTGACGGGGAACCGGACTGTCCTAATGGGAAGGATGAGACACCGGCCACGTGTAACAATGGTAGCTATTGGATACGTACATGGACATAAAACCTGTAGTTCTTTGTTTAATTATTGACACCCGTTAGTTTACATGTACTGGTAGACTATGTTCAGTTTATCAGTGATGTTAAACTCGGTCAGAATTGAATACAGTGTATAACAGCAGAAAGTATGTGTGTTGACTGAGTGTAATTTTGATTGTGCTGGTCTTTAAACTATTTTTGATTGTTCACTGACTTGCCTTTTTTCCATTTTGTAGTTAATTTTGAAAAGTATAAAATTATGGTTGAAAACAGGAACAGAGTAATAAAAAATCTGGAGATCATAACAGATGATTGTGATATATCGTATTTTGTGGTATATATATATATATATATATATATATATCAGCCACTACTTTTTATTGTGAATTGCAAGGTGCATTTTATAAAATTGTGCACTTTATTTATGAATTTTATTGTAACTGTTGTACATATAAACCACACTTTTGCTTTGTTATTCTCATAATACTAACATAGCATACCAAATGATTGTGACTGAAGTATTACAATGGAATGGCTCTTTATTATTAGTCTAGTCGGGCTAGAAACAATACAACACTTGTGTATTGTTACTGTATACTTATGGTGTCAAAAATAGACTCGACTTTGAAGCTTCTTAGTTCGATTTCTGTAACATTTATTGTTAGTAGTGCATCAGATGTGTTTATCAGATGTTTTAAAATGAAGTAACTTGCCTCATATTATACAAAGTAATGATGTTATAGTTTGTAGCAAACACACCCCAAGTGCATGTTCTATACTGCAGATAAAAAACCCAGTGACAGCCTAAACAATGTCACATGACACCGTTACAATGTCATAGCCATTTATGGCCAATTGCAAAAGCTGGACCTTAATGACCTCAAAACAGTTTCTTGATATCTTTAACACCTCTGTTTGTTTTTAATTAATATATCAGAATTTAAGTTCAGTACGAAGCTTGGGAATTAAATTAACATAATCAGAGTACCTGTAATGTTTGATGGTAGACATCAGTATTAAACTCTGTTAAGTGTTACCTGATGATTTCAATGTCCTACACCAACGTTGAATCTGAAGCTGTTTTAGTAATGAATGCCACTGTTTGTTTTACAGCATTGTTTTGTCATAGCTGTATACAGTGTTATACTTCATTACTTGCATCTTAATTAAAATATTTCCTTTCACTCGTTTGTTTCAGCTGACCCATGTGACACACAGCCATGTCTGAACAATGGGACGTGTTACGGCATACCGGCCAAAGCCAATGTTACTGTGGCTTACACGATCTGCATGTGTATGCCTGGTTTTACTGGCTTTAAGTGTGAGAACACCGTACCAGAGTCTACCACTGTGTTGTCTACACTTCCTCCTCTCACCACCACACCATCTCTTGGTATGTTTATACATGTACACATTTCACGTAATACCGTATAACCAGATATTTTCGAGGATTTTTATTTTCGTGGGTTTCGAGGGTAAGTCAGCATCGAAAATATAAATCCTTGAAAATATTTGAAAACATCAACAAATTCTATCTAAAATATTTATTGTGAAAGCGATAATGCACTGACAATTTACCGGAACATTTTATTTCCTGTCATGCACAGTTCACCGGATACGACAAGAGAGTAGTATAGTCAAGACAAGAAGTTCTACTTTAAAAAAAGTTATTGTGTGAATCTCACTGTTTGTAAAATATAATGAAATATCTTTAAATTTCATATATTGTTTTTGTCAATAATTGTATTTGTCCTTAAAACATCTCACACGAAACGTAATTGGCTTTACACAACAGCCAAGCCTGTGAATAGCATACCGGGTATCACAGTGGCCAATTAGACTGCAGCCGAATGCTCTATTGTTTAACTTTACCTGTTTGTGGTATCGAACAACTGGCAGCCGAAGTGAATCTTTAATCAACAATAACAAGTATTCTCGCAACTAGACTTGTTAAAACTCGAAAATAAAATTACTTTCAATTTAGATGTGGCAAACGACGAAAATAAGAAACCTTGAAATGTTTTTATAACCCAAACCACGAAAAATTAAGACCACGAAAATTTCCGGTTATACGGTAGTTATATTATCTGAGCCACTATCACATTCAGATTTTGCATGTGTTATGTACATGTCTCTTACCCTTGCCACTACATGTATGTACCGTAAGTGGTTATATGCTTTTCAGGCATAAAATATTTTGGCATTGCAGCCTAAATACTAGATGAAAAAATGTGTATACTAACTATAGTGGCAGTATTTTGTGACTGGTAGCGGGCAGCATAGCCCATTGGTACAGTGCCCGCCTGATGCGCGGTCGGTCTAGCATCGATCCCCGTCTGCTAACCACTGGGGTTTTTTCTCGACATAACCATATGTCCGACGCCGATATAACCATACTTATAATGTGTTGAGTGCGTCGTTAAAAAAAAAAAAAAAAAAAAAAAAAATGGTGACTGGTACATAAAAGCCATATGATACACGAATTTGCTCTCCTGTCTGTGGGATAGGTGTCTTTCTGCTGTTTAGTATTATAAATACCATAGTTTAGAATGTGTTGATATGTTATTATACCAATATTCCTTTCCTTTCCTACTTGCTTTTGTGTACAATATCACTTTATATTTCTATTAGCATTTTCTTGACATTTTAATATATAAATGTTCTTGTCTGTACATTGTATTTGAGTCACATCTCAACTTCTTTAAGTGGGACAAACATATTTGCAAATAGACAGGCTTATAATAACTTAAAATCACTTAAATTTATTTGAGCACAGTTGATGCAGTGACTGTGTATTTTATATTTTTGTGCAGTGGTTGACCCATCTGTTTGTAAACCGAGCCCGTGTATGTATGGTGTGTGTACTCCACTGAGAGGCGGACAGTTCTACTGCAACTGTGTTCCAGGTTAGTGGTCTTATGACAAAGTTTTTAATGTAAAATCTTTCTTGATACCTGTACAACTAGACATTATTTAGACATTATATGGTTATAAATTTTAACTAAAAAGTGTCAAAACACTTTGAAAAAGTTTCTCTTTTTTTTTTCCCATGATATTTAATTAAAAAATCTATTTACTCTAAATTTATTCCATGCTACTAGGTATATTCAGAAATAAAATTCCATTTGTTGAGTATATTGTACAGCATTGATTTTCTAAAGCATATGTTTTATATTTTAGGTTATGGTGGAAAACGATGCGAAGCTCCATTGAATCCATGCATCTCGTTACCATGTTTAAATAGTGGAATGTGTCAGGTGTGTAGTTTAATCTCTTGTCAATTTCTGCTTCTCAGTTCATGTCCCTTTTCTCTGCAGTAAAACAGATGAAACAAATTCTTTTTGACTGTGAATAGAGTTGAAAATGTATAACATGTTCACGGTGTGTAATGTGTTTTACAAATAATTCAGAACAGGATATACATGTAGGTTAGTGACAGAGAATTCACCCAAGATACACAGTTACTCGTAAGATTAATAATTTTTGATAGACTTATTTCCATGCCAATTAATGTCCCATGACTTAGATCATCAATGGCTATGTTATGTACCGTCCTGTCTGATGTTTTTCCTTCTGTCTGGTAGGAGTAGTCTTTGAGGTACCGTATATCTTCGCCTGTAAGTCGACCCTGCCTATAAGTCGACCCCCCTTTCTCTGGTAATAAAATCAGCAATTTTTTTATTTGACCCGCTTATAAGACGACACAGTTTCTGTGGCAAGTTGTTGAACTTGTTCGTGACATTATTAAATGATGACAAACATATCATTCTTATTATGATATTGTGGTAAAAGATTTTCACGTCACAAACAACTAACTTCGCCATACTTCGTTTGTTACTTAAATTATTTCCTCCATATCAGTATGAGCACCCTCTGTATTGTTACGTTTTATAGTAACATGAAACATGGTTTTCATTTGAAGGCTAAATTTATGTTAACAAATAAAACAAACAAGGTAAGTTCTTTTATTTATACATTTTTACTACAATTTCTTTTTAATAATATTTCATAATTACAACATGGTTACGGCATAAAATATCGTACTCATTTTTCGCCAACACCGCGGCACGGTCATTGTTTTCTTCGGCAAAGGCAATAACCGTAAGCTTGGAATTCCATTTACATTTCGGTATGATTGTTAATGAAAAATATTGTGGCAATGAAAAAGGGTATACAAATAGCTGTGACGATCAACAAATTAATAAAGTAATGTTTTATGTATATATAAATTATATCCAAATTAATTCGTGTAATTTATTACATGCACCAATAAAACAGTCAGTGTTGCCTAATTAATATTCATTAGGTTGGCCTCGTTTTCATTGGTATCGGGATCACACGAGGTCGGTAACTATTGTTTCGGGAGCAGGAAGTTACGTAAGCCGCGAGTTGTTCCTACTAATCCCGTCTGACCACTGGATGAGTATTAAAACAAAGATCGATTTGCTTGTGTTGTTTTAACATTAAACAACACACCGACTTCACTAGGTTCAAGTTTACTGGATGACCACATATCTTTATCTGTGGATCGTATTGTAAGCTGCCTAATTAACCTCTACTCGTGTCTTTTGGTTCAGACATGGGTGTGTTTACCGATACCAAGCGGCTTTGTAAAAACAACAATAACGGATCACAAGAATCAAATAATGTTTTATTGCAATAATAAATATTAAAGGTAAGCACATGTAGTACTGTTGTGAGTTTGAAGCTACTATGAGATGAAATCGTAATTTATAAACAAACCCATGACAGACTTGCAAAACGTCATTTTACGACATGCCGGGTATTTTTTTAATTTAATTATTTTTAGTTGACTCGCTTATAAGTCGACCCCCTGGCTATTTGCAGAAAATTTTGGTGTAAAAAATTCGACTTATAGGCGAAGATATACGGTAGTAGCATGTTTCCTCTTGCTCTGAGTCTGTCTCGACCAAGTGTTGAAAATATTTCCTTCAATGTTTAAAATGTGCTGAGATGTTGTAAAACAAATATTCATTTCTTTATTTTACTTTTAGTTTCTTTATAAATATGATTCAGAAAAAAGTTTCAAATAATAAATTAAATCTAGAAGGATAGCTTATGATTATTCTTTCTTTCTGTTGTCAATTATATTTTTCTCTGCTTGTGTAAAGGTGTATCAAGAATCGTTCATCTGCCACTGTTCGGCTGGCTACAGTGGCAGACAGTGTGAGCTGAACATCGATGAATGTGCCAACAGTCCATGTCTTAACAATGGTACATGTGTTGACAGTGTCAATCAATTTATCTGCCAGTGCCAAGAAGGATTTACAGGTAATTTAAGACACTCTCAAGTTAGTTATTAGCTATTTAATAGTAGGGTGTGAAGTTAACTGATTGAATGACTGTCTTTCTGGGGTTAATGATATTGTTTAATTAATCCTAACAGAAAATATTGTAATTTTGTTCTTTCAGTTCATGTTATTTGAAAATTATGTAGTTAAAAAAGCCATTAAGGTCACATTTAATTTTATGTTAAAAATGTCTCTAAAAGGCAAAAAAAATAAAATATGTATAAATTTAAAGTAAAATAATTTTATGTTTTATTTATTTTTAAGATAACAACAGTACTGTAATTGAGAACTGTTTATTTTCACCCAGATGTGTAATATATGTGTGTTTCTTATCCGTAGGAAAGCAGTGTGAAACCAATGTGGATGACTGTAGTCCCAATCCCTGTTTGTCTGGCGGTACTTGTCAAGATGGTGTCAACTCGTACTCCTGTCACTGCCCGGAAGGTCGAGCAGGACGCCTGTGTGAGCGAGAACAGCTCTGTAGACGGGGTATGCTTGTGGTTCTTTTAAAGACACTTAAGCATATTTAAATCAGTTTAGTAATATAATGTCAGAAGTTAATTGAATTACAGTTGTTGAGATCATAAAATATCTGCATCACTGTTTTAATTTTAGTTTTAAATATCTCAAGTAAGAGTAGTAAGCAAATTATTTTTATTCAGTCCGTTTGTCAATATAATTCTATTTCCTGAGAACTAGTTTTACTTGATTTGTTATTTTGATTTGGTATTTTACATTCATTTGATAATTGTAATAACTGTCGGTGATATAGCTTCCCATTTCCTAGGGTATTGATTTACCAAACCTGATAATATTGGACATGGTGAATTGTTTTAATATTACAAGGATTAGAATAGGATTTTAATATTTTTACTGTAGTATCTTTAACCTCATAATTATGAGTCTTTGTTCAATGAGAAGCCTGTGTATTGTTGTAATCATTCTATGGTGTGTTTAATGAAATGTCATTTGTTTACATTTGTGACCTGTATATATATATATAATTTCAGTAGATCCTTGTCAGAACCACGGAGTGTGTTTTCCAACCACTACTCAAAGTGCTGCACCTCACTGCAGTTGTCTCCCTGGATTTACAGGATCACTGTGTGAGGTTAATGTGGATGACTGTAAAGGAAACCCATGTCTTCATGGTATATAACTGTTAACCTTTTGTAGTCAGTATAATAACATATTTATATTAAATCTTGCTAATTATTGTTCTATCCCTGTACAGAATGTAGGTCTTTCTCTGTCTTCCCCAACTCTGTATTGGGCTCGCTCTCTGTCTCTCTCTCTCTGTATCTCTGTCTCTCTGTCTTCATCTCTGTCTGTCTCTGTGTGTGTCTCTCTCTCTCTGTCTCTCTCTCTCTGTCTCTCTCTGTCTCTCTCTCTCTCTCTCTCTCTCTCTCTCTCTCTCTCTCTCTCTCTCTCTCTCTCTCTCTCTCTCTCTCTCTCTCTCTCTCTCTCTCTCTCTCTCTCTCTCTCTCACACACACACACACACATTTTTGCTCAAGTGTCCAAAGTGCTAGACACCACTTTCAAGTATTAAGATCTATATTAATTACAGGTATTAGAATTACAGATTTTTAAAACATCAATGAATAAATCACTAAGTACTGTACTTATGTCTCATGTATTAACATATTTTGTTTGTATTTTAAGTTGAGCTGCATTGATTGTTCTTGTTATTTTCCACTAGGTACATGTTCTGATGGAGTGAACCATTTCCAGTGTACGTGTGACCGTGGATACCAAGGAACGAGGTGTGAGGAAGAGCATGACCTGTGTGTTACAAACCCGTGTCAAAACAACGCCTACTGCTGCAGCCACGCCAGACAGTGGTGTTCACGCAATCTCCTGCCAGGCTACTACGAGTGTTACTGTTCCGACGGATTCACAGGTGCTCTATATTTTGGGATTTCACATATTTAAACTTCGAGGTTTTTTTTTGGCCTGTGAGCATTTAAAACAGGTTTTATGTTTAATTTTTAAACCCATGGCCTCGAATTTAAGTACATTGTTCATAGTGATCTCATCATATAATTTGCAGTAAACGATATGCAGAAGATGGCAGTTTGCAGATGCATTTGTCAAACTATTATAATTAGTTTATTAATTTATTATTTACAAAAACAAAATTAATTTAAGTAATAAATGTAATAACTTGAATTATGGATAATAATCTATATTTAATTTAATTGAGTTATTATTACTATTTTGTTTTTGTAATAAATAATTTACTTTTCATTTTTAAGTCAAGGTCTTAAATTTGTATAAACTCTTTATTCTCCAGGGAAAAATTGTGAAAGGGAAATAAACCCATGTGCAAAAGTACCATGCAAAAATAATGCAATGTGCACAGTGATTAATGGCAACTATCAGTGTACATGCCCACTAGTGTACAGTGGAAAGACCTGTGAGGTTCCGCAGCCATGCAACAGTAATCCGTGCTTTAACAGTGGTCTGTGCCAGCCGTCTGGCACTTCCTACTCCTGCAACTGTACAAAAGGTCATACTGGAGTGTTCTGCCAGATAACCCAAGCATGCACGACAGACTCTTGTCTCAACAATGGTACATGTCAGTCGGAGAAATCTGGATCTTTCTGTGCATGTTCATCAGGTTTTACTGGGTCTTCTTGTGAAACAAAACTCTCCTGTGCCACCCAGATCTGTCAGAATGGCGGGACCTGTGAAGACGTGTCTGCCACTGAATTCCGATGTCTTTGTCCACCGCAGTTCACTGGCCAGCTTTGTGAGAGATTCATTCCATGTGCCAGTATGCCATGCAGAAATGGAGGGACATGTGCAAATGAAGGTCAAAACTACAGATGTACTTGTGCTGCAAATTTTACAGGTGCTTCGTGCGAAACTACGATCTACTGTAACAGCTCGCCTTGCTTGAATTTCGGGAAATGTTTAGAAAGTGAAAACGGCTTCAAGTGTAGTTGTCTTCCGCAGTGGACAGGGGCACGTTGCGAGACATATCTTCCGTGCATTAACCGTCCATGTAAGTTCGGTGCAGCCTGTGTAAACATTGACAGTAACAACTACCGGTGTATCTGTCCATCCTCCAGGACTGGTAAAAACTGTGAGACTTACTTAGCATGCTCCAGCAGTCCTTGTCTCAATGCAGCTCAGTGTGAAAATATGGCCAACACCTACAGATGTACATGTCAACCGAGGTACACTGGAAAAAATTGTGAGAGTTACGTCCCTTGTTCCGAATCCCCTTGCATGAATGGAGGAACTTGCACCGATCTACAAACGTCGTACAGCTGTGCATGCACAGATGTGTTTTCGGGCCCTAGGTGTGAGATCTATAACCCGTGTGGTAGCAGTCCCTGTAGAAACGAAGCCATCTGTGTGAACACTGCACAATCATATTCGTGTCGGTGTCAGTCCCATTTCACAGGCAGGAACTGCGAGACGAAAATCAGTGCATGTTTACCAAATCCCTGCCTCAACAAAGGAAACTGCTCTGAGTTAGGTTCGACATACACATGCTCCTGCCCAGCAACCCACACAGGGCCAACATGCGAGAGATACATACCTTGTAGTAGCCAGCCGTGCATGAATTCCGGAAGATGTGTCAACATCGGCAGCAATTATCAGTGCGAATGTCCAGAAAACTTCAGTGGTGTTAACTGTGAAATCCAGCTTCCATGCGCTAGCCGGCCTTGTGTTCATGGGACGTGTGAGAATAATGGTAACAGTTACGTCTGTCACTGTGCAGCGTCGTACACTGGCAAAAACTGTGATTCTCAGATACGGACATGTGACTCGAGTAACTGTATCCACGGAAGATGTCAGTTGAACAATGGTGTGCTCACATGTGTATGTGATGAAGGCTTTACTGGTAAGTGCATAGGCAGCTATACACAAGTTTTTGAAGCTTTTTACCAAATAAAGGTAATCTCTAGACATGTTATTAAAGGGACTTTCCTGAATTTGCTGCAAATTTTAAGATGTTATCGACTAACAGAGACTTTTTAACCATTGTAATTACATAACAAATACTTTTTGCTGCATAAAATATTAGTGACTGTATATTAAACATGTTTCTGATCGTTCTAATATTTGTACTAGATTAAATTTCATTTTATTTCCTAATTTTTTGTTTTCATACATACAAAATTATTTGAAGACAAAATTATCAGTTTGGGCTTCTTACAAATATTAAGACGACCAGAAACACATTGAATATACAGACATTGATATATGAAAAAAAGTATATTTAATATGTAAGTTTAATCGTATAAATATTTTATTAGTCGGAAACATCTTACAATGCAGCAAACTCAAGAATGTCCATTTAATAATAGAAGTACTGCAGTTTTAAAACGTACATAACACTTATTATTAAGGCTGTTGACACTATGTGTATACAGTTTATATTATTTGCATTATTAATTAATATAATGAAAGCGGGCAGCGTGGCCCAGTGGTACAGTGCCCGCCTGATGCGCGGTCGGTCTAGGATCGATCCCCGTCAGCTGACCACTGGTTTTTTTCTCTCGACATAACCATATGTCCGACGCCGATATAACCGTAATTAAAATGTGTTGAGTGCGTCGTTAAACAAACCAAAAAAAATAAATAATAATAATAATATAATGAAAGTGTTTTGTGCTCTAGTCTAATTATTTAACATTTAACTAAAATTTTATCGAAGAAATCCATGAATTCGTGAAATGGTTTATTAATAATAAACATTTTATATGTAGTTCCTGCATGGTTACTTTGATACTGATTCAACAAAGAGAAATACAAATGCTTTACTTACATTTTTGATCGTCACTTGTACTAGTTTTAAATTTAGTTTACAACTGTACTAATGTCACCAAATAATAAAATATCCATTATCTAACAGGGTCTGATTGTGCCACTGAAGAGTTATGTCGACGGATAACCTGTCAAAATGGAGGAACGTGCATTAACCGTGGCACATCATTTTTCTGTCAGTGTCCACCAGGCTATGGTGGTGTTATTTGTCAAACTCTGCAGTCACCGTGTGCATCCAGTCCTTGTCAAAACAACGCCACCTGTCTCAGCAATAAGGAAAACAATATGTTTCACTGTTTTTGTCAGCCAGGATTTACTGGTAAATTTGATTCTTATTTCAGTGTGTATAAGTTAATTCTTGTAACATGCATATTGTTGGTTTTTGCCATTCTAAGGCAGATTAATACTAGATTTAGGCAGAAAGTTACATGTCCATGCAATTCGAGTCTGTAGAATGAAGTTTTGATCCTAAATTCATGATTTCCAAAAAATTAAGCAATTGGAGAATTATTCTTCTTTAAATTTCATAAATCTAAAACAGATAATACTCAGGGTTCGAAACTTGTTAAAAATATATTGGCCATCAAAATAATGTATATTGGCAAATTATGGTAAGCGAACCATGAACCACGAGCAAGATTTTAATGTGGAATAAATATATTAATAGTGGCTCATATATACTATAACTCTAATGCAGATTGCCCAAATAATATTATTTGGGGGACTAACACCATTATGTTTTAATATTTAGCCTCCAAAATGAGACTTTGCTTGTGTTTGGCAACCTGGCCACAGGCTGTTTTGAGCCCTGTAATCATAATCGCGAAATATAGTGAAACCTGTCTAAACCGGATGATGTCGGTGACCTAATATTTATCCGGTTTAGACAGGATCCGGTGTTTAGAGGGTCGCGTTTTTATAAAACAGAGTTATTGCCCTTGACGTGCAATTTGCAACGAATTACCCGAGAATGATTTGATTGATCCAATAAACCTGTTTTGTAACATACAGTTATATAATCATTTATTTAGTTAATGATAACATTGTGCTGCAATATTTACTAATTATTAATGCATTGTTTGTTTCCACAAGTTTCTTTTGCCATGGATCTAGAACTTTCTTTCGTAAATTCTCTGATAATTATGTTCGTAGTTAAAAACGAACATGTCCGAGAATTGCCGAATGAATCTGAATGTGGTAAAGGAAACAAGGGCTAATCATCTCACCGTATCCCTATTTTGTTATATATATATTTGTGAACTAACTTTAAAACAAAACAAAAAACAAAACAAAACAAGTTTCAGTATAATTTAGTTTAGTTTTTTCTATCATTTTACTCTAACTGTGCCTGTATTTCAATGTTAAATTGCATTGACCAAATCAAAGGCGGGAACCGTAAGGTGTGAGTAGTGGGCATGTGTTTGAAGGTGAGAAGAAGTCGACAGTTTCAGACAGTACAATTGGAAACAATCAAGCATTAATATCTCTGTCTGCTATTCTGGGCTGAGACCGCGGAAAGCAGTGACCTGTGACGTAACACCAAATGTTGGTCAGTGGAAATTCCGTTCGGCTTTGTTAGCTGGAAATTGTGTTTTCACGCAAAGTTGACTCTTCATTTATTTACACTACACCGGTTTGTTCAGGTTAATTTATTAAGGATTTAACATTTCTGAGTGAAAAATCAATCCGGTTTTCGGAACTGACAGGTTCTGGTTTTATCAGGTTTTTATACATGGTTTAAATAGCAAAAACATTCGGGACCATGGAACTTGGCCGGTTTTGACAGGATTCCGGTATGTTCAAGGTCCGGTTTAGACAGGTTTCACTGTATATTGTTATGGTTTATAACTTTTTAATATGGATACTATTAAAATAATGTCTTTCAACTACATTGAAACCCCTCAAAACCGAATCCTCTGTAAACAAAAATTCCCTCAAAACCGGACATTTTTAATGTTCCCTTTTTAATTTTCAGTACAACATAACTTCTCTAAACTGGATACCCATTACTTGGTTCTACATGAATATATGGGTGACTGGTTTAGAAGGTTTTCACTCGGCTTCACTATGATTGAGATTTTATAACTATATATTGTATTTCTATTGTTATTTATAGGCACTCTTTGTGATGAGGTTCTTAATCCGTGTGATCTTCTCCCGTGTAAGAATAATGCCACGTGTCTCAATGTCGGAAACTCCTATGTGTGTCAGTGTCTTCCCACCTACACAGGTTTGTCTTTCATGTGCAAAGTAGTTAGAAGTGAAACATATTTATCATGTCATTTACTGAATTTCAAGTGTCGTTAAAACAAAACAAACTTTCAAGGAATTCAGATGGTGCTTCAAAAAGTCTTAAAATTGACCTCTGCTTGAAAAAGCCTGGAATTTCACCTTCTCCATAATCAATGGTCATGAGTTCTTACACATTTTTTTTAAAAAAAAAAGAAAAGATTCACATGTCTTGCCAAACATCACTTCTCACTGCCTAATTTAAAATTCATGTCAGTCTTATAAGAACAAAATTGAAATAT